>OY754976.1:302010-319510 GCA_963576475.1 Molanna angustata | reverse complement strand
GTCTATCAGTATGAACCCTCCATATAGTATGCATGGTACAATTATTGTAAATGGAGCCATGTTGGAGATTTAGACTTCATATCCTGTATCCTCCACCATGATACTGCTGCCTTTACACCATTTTTTTCTTTTCTTTAATTTATGTACAATGTCTAATTATTGTACTTTTATTAATTATTTTTTATACATATTATTATTTGAATGTTTATTGCTTCTCTATAATGCCCTTACTCTAATAAATAAAAATATACATAGGAGTTAACTAACTTGTACACACAAGTCCTGTTTGTGACCGATCCAGGACTTATGAAAGCGCATTTGTATGCTATAATATCACCATTTCTAAGAACTGGAGAACATTTCATATCCTCATAATGATTCACTGGTGTCTCACCTGTTAATGTAAGAAGAATATTTATTTATTTAATACAATACATGTTACATAGAATTACATTTTTTTAAAATTAACAACATTATATATTTAAAAAAAACAGAATTGAAAAGAAATTTCATTTAAAAATTAACAGTAAACAAAACAGCTCCAATATATAAAAAAAATACAGAAACATCAATAAATTTACAAAACAAAATTTAAAAAAAAAATGTTTTTACACAGAGAAATAAACACATGCATCAATTTATAATAATAACATATCGTGTAATATTAATAGGATTATTACAAAAAAAAGAATAAAGAAAAGAAAAAAAAAAACAAACAAACAAACGTAGAAATGGATAAAAAAAGAACTGCAAAGTTAGCTATTGAATTTGAATTTTAGAAAGACAGGCAAGCTATTTCCGAAAATATCTGCATCAACACACAGTTCATTTCCTAGCCTATGCAATCTCGGTATTGGAGAGTTAAATTATATAGTTAGTGGAAGCGGCTCCCTCATGGAAAAGCACAGCTTGTCTAGTCCGTCTATTCGGAACATAAAAGTTGATTGCACTTACAAGCTCAATGCAGTTCGTTCACTAACTTGTTCAAAAATGAGACGTCCAATAACCTACGTCGATCGGCCAACGAATGTAACTGAAAGCCACGCATCAAGTCGGGATAATCAATATTTTCTATGGAACGACCTAATTTATAATTTAAAAAGCGCAAGAACTTGCACCTGCACTCGTTCAATCGCTATGGTTGGTCAACTGTTAATGCAAGTGGAATACGGTTGGTCAACTGTTAATAAAAGAGGAATATAGTCGACTGTTAATATAAGAGGAATATGGTTGGTCGACTGTTAATGTAAGAGGAATATGGTTGGTCGACTGTTAATGTAAAAGGAATATGGTTTGTCGACTGTTAATGTTACAGGAATATGGTCGGTCGACTGTTATTGTAAGAGGAATATGGTTTGTCGACTGTTAATGTAAGAGGAATATGGTTTTATTTATTTATTTATTTTATTTTGGGAAACAAAACAGCTGTTACATATTTTACATTAATAAAAAAAATAATAATCAGGAAAGTAAGCCAATAACATTGTTCCACAGATTAATATACATAATAAAGACAATTAAGTACAAAGTTAAGTACAAAGTGTGTGTGTGTGTGTGTGTGTGTGTGTGTGTGTGTATATTATGAAGCGAGGGTGGGACATGAAGAAAGGTAGGAGAGGAGGAAAGGGTTAGTTGTCATATTAATATAGTATTGGACATACCAAAAATTATACAATTTGGTACATAAAGTATTCATTATAATATTGATGATAGTTGTTTTTTTAATGATTGTAGGCTATTGTTAAAAATATCTGGCTTATGATTAAGGTTATTGTACATATTGCAGCTGCGGTTAATAAAAGTGTTGTTTGCATAGTTTGTTCTTGAGTATTTAGTGTAAAAGAGGAGGTTCTGGCGGTTTTGTCTGGCGGGGCAGTTGAATGGGATTTGTCCTAAGAGATACGGACTATCTATTTGGTTGTTGAGTAATTTATAAAGGAAACATATATCAGTTATACCCCTTCTTTTGTTGAGTGGTAACATTTGGTGATGTTTTAAAGATTCCTCATTACTGATACCAAATCGCCTAGTTCTAAAATCGAGGTGTTTGATGAATTTTTTTTGGATTCTTTCTATGTTATTTATGTGCAACTTATAATGAGGATTCCATACAGTGGTTGCGAATTCCACGTGACTTCGAACATATGCGTTAAATAAAATTTTTAGAGAGACAATATTTTTAAACGGTTTGGTCACCCTTAGGACAAAGCCTAAACCCTTCTACCAATAACATTATAAATGTGGGAAATAAAGTTAAGCTTATCGTCCACAATTACTCCCAGGTATTTTGCCTCGGATTTACGGGAGAGACTGGAGTCATTGATTTTGTAAATGAATTGGATGGGAGTTTTTATTCTTTTAAATGTTACAATGAAGCATTTTCCGGTGTTAAGGTAAAGATGTTTTTTTTTACAGTATTCGGTGAGATTGTCAATGTAATTTTGTAGGTGTAGGCAGTCTTGAGTTGATCGAATAGTTTTAAATAATTGGTGTCGTCAGCAAATAGAATTATTTCGGAATTTTTAATACAAGTGGATATGTCATATATATATAAGAAAGAGCAAAGGTCCAAGATGAGATCCTTGAGGAACTCCGGATGGTGTAGGTCTAAAGCATGATGTGAACCCTCTCACAGCAACTGCTTGAGATCGATTCTTAACATAAGATTCAAGCCATCTATATAGATTACCGCGTATGCCGAAGTTCCAAATTTTTAATAACAAAATGTCGTGGTTAATCTTGTCAAAGGCTTTAGCGAAATCCATGTATATCGCGTCAAGTTGGTAATTTTCATGTAGAGCTGATATTTGCGACCTGAGAGAATTCTAAAATATTTGTTTCAACTGATCTTTTACAGAGAAATCCATGTTGCTTTTCGGAGATTGCAGTCCTAATAATTGGGTTAATTTGGTCTACAACAATTTTTTTCTAATATCTTACTGAATAATGTCAGCTTAGAAATCGGTCTATAGTTTTCAATATTATTAACATCGCCGTTTTTGTGGATAGTGGTAATGAGTGCTCTTTTCCATATATTTGGTAAGGAGCCCTCGCTAAAGGTTCGTTGGAAAATTATAGCTAGGGGAACGGAAATTTCTGCAGCGCACTCCTTTATTAATATTGCTGGTATATTATCACAACCTGGTCCCTTGGTAACATTTATGCTTGCTAGGTATTTATACACCATGTTGTGTTTTATTTCAATATTTTCTAAGGTGATGTTAGGATTAAATTCGGCTTGAATTTGATCTGTTAATGAAATTGGTGTGTCAAAAAAGACTGAACTAAAGTAGTCATTAAATGCATTGCATATTGATTGGGCATCATGAACAGTTAATTGATTGTAGTTCATTGTGCTTGGTAAATTATTATTTGCGGATCGCTTAGATTTTACAAACGATCATAGTTTTTTGGGACATTGTTTGATAGCTGATTCTATATTGGTTAAATACTGTTGGTAACACAGATGTGTTATACGTTTTTGTCGCGCACGTAAGATAGAAAATGATTGATAGTCGACGGGATTTCCAAATTTTCTCCAATTTTTATGGTATTTTGATTTTTCTTTAATAATTTTAATGAGTGATTTATTAAACCACGGAGGATAATTCGTCGTTGAGGAGATTATCTTTGTTGGCACACAGTTTGATGTTAAGTTGTTTAGGACATTGTAAAACATAGTAAGGGAATCGTTTAGGTTAGTTACGTTTAGGTTAGTTAACTGATCTTCCCAATTCATGTTCCGTAATTCTGTCCTAATTTTATTATAATCAGCTTTATGGAATAATTGTATTTTCCTAGTATTTTGGTTTAAGGTTTTATTAACAGAGTCATTGATGTTATCTTTGATAATAACCTCCACCGATTTATGATGACAATCTTCTGGGACTAGAGGATATTCGCAGGGTGAAATAAAACAATTGTGGGAGTTCGAGATAATTAAGTCCAGGATTTTTCCCATTGCGTTTCGGTGTGTATTATATTGGTACATAGATGTTAGTGATAGAAAATCTACGAGCAAGGAGACAGAAGGAGAAGATTGATAGGATTTGTGGTATTGTTTCAGAATTACTATGATCAAGAATCCAGTCAATCTGAGGAAGATTATAATCGCTAGTCAGTATATAACTGTCGTCGGGATACTGCATGAGTATGTTATCAACAGTATTTAAGTGAGCTTGCAGATTGTTATAGTGGGTGGCTCCTGGTGGATGATAGCTACAACAGATATTCATTCGTTTTGAAGGGGTTATCTCAATTGATACCCAGATATCTTCCGCTAGTAACGACCATGTAGGGTGATGTTTGGGATTTAGAGTTGATTTAATGGCGATTAAAACACCACTACCCAGTCTTTTGTTCATTCTTTCGTAATCTCTGTCTCTGCGAAAGACGGTATATTTGGAATCAAACAATTCTGAACTGTGTATGCTTTCCAACAACCACGTTTTGGTGAGGCAAATATTATCATAACCACTACTCAGGCAATTCAGATAGAATGTGTCGGTTTTACTTCTTAGACCTCGAACATTTTGCATGTAAAGATTAATCATCATGACTATTAGGAACATATATTAAAACACATATAAAATTTTGTAGAGAAACGTAATCTATTTGGTCTAGGTATGTAAGAAGTTGTATAGAATATGAGCAGTGAATGGGAACTAAAACATAAACCAGGTGCGTTAATAACTAGTTGCATGTAACACATGAGATCCAACTGTCGATAGCGATAGTATGTATAGTTGAAGAATAATTGACATATGAGAATAAAATTAGCATAATATTCAGCAAGATAAGAGATATTCAACATGGTTTTCAAGTAAGCATATATTATTTGAGATAAATAACTTATTTGTAAATAAATAAAAAATATATAAATCTGGGAATCGTTATTTGGAATACCATTTCGGTAAATGTAAATAAAAATTTGGATACAGTAAATAGAAATTATGTGTTTGAAAGGGTATATAATTATTTCGCCATCAAATATAAGTAAGGTATTTACAACTATAAATAATAATTGTCATCTAGTATTTACCTACATATTTTAAATCGTTTCATTCATTCCATATTTAAATATTTTTTGTTTTGGTATTTTTTATGTTTTGACATTAAATACTGTTGTTAAGAGAGAAAAAAAGACTTGTGGAAAAAGAAACATTAAATGTCGTTTCTCGACATTCTGAGCAACAATCGTTTTATTTTCAAATATAATAAACAAGCATTACATGTTAACTATTAGTAAATTTCGAAATACTTAATAATATAAAGAAAATTAATTTAATTGATTATATATTATTTTAAAAACTTGAATTGTTTTTACGATTTAACGTTAGGTTAATAATATTTCAATGTTGCGGGACATCACTACTCTGGCGCTCGCACAATAAAGTATAAAGTATTTGTCCTCCAATGTCTAGCTGTCATTAATTACGAAACTTCATGTGAGACCAAACGTCAAATACAAACGTCAAACGCCATCTTACAACGGCCGTAGTATAGCAATAGAATCAAGTCATAAGTTACAAAGAGCGACGCAATGATACAATTATACTGGTTCATTTTAAAAATCATAGTTATGTAGCGGGTGCAACCAGCCGAGTTGACCACCCACTTCAAGGAGTAGGGGGACGTCAGCCGGCTATTTAAGATCCTGCACATCGCGTTCCCGTCGTTCAGTTTAACCAAGGCCAGCGGTAGATCGTCACTCTGCTCGACTCACATTTCGATTCCGCGCATTCATCGATCTATTTTATTTAAATTATTTAATAGTCAATTATTGAAGTATATACCAATCTTGAATTATAATTAGAGTCAAACTATCAAATAAACACGTAAGTCAAATTCAAACTATTTTAATACCTGTCTGTAATATCAATTAATTTATATTTCATATGATAAATTTATAAATGTTTTATGGTGTGGCGTGGGTACCTCATTCTGCTGTGTAACGTTCTTTAATTAGCTTGCAACTAATTACCGAGTTACGCACGGCAGGATCGAGTACACACGCGACATCATTTCGCGTTGGATTTGGGGAACAGGCGACAGGTTATCACCTAGTGCCTTTCTAGACCGGAGCACCCTTCTGTAAATAAATAAATTAACATTAAAATCCAATTCCCAACCTAGCGCGAAAACTGGTGACCACCGAGCGTGCAGAACAGGTATATTTGTTGTGTAAAGATAATATTTGTAAGATAGTGTGTAAAACTGGTAAAGCCCCAGCTCTGTTGCAATTTTGTCGATTTTTAATTTGTGATAATAATTTTTTTTTGTGTAACAAACGATAATCTGTTATCAGGAACAAATTATAATATTCGTTCAATAACAATTATCTAGTCACTTTGCACATTCTAAACTCATACGACAGAGATTAAAATTTTATTGAATAATAATTATTTCGGTTATTGGACCTGGTTAGACTGAACCCTACGCAGTAAAACATACGCAGTAATAGTATGTTATCCCTAATTGTTATAAACCACTAAAAAAAACACATTTATAACGTAATTATAAGTATTATAATTAGTTATATTGTCGTATTCAAAACTAAAATATCGAAACTGGTATTGAATAAATATATGCTAAATAAATACCTACCAAAAATTGAAAAATATTTCCCTATGTTAATTGTAAAAATATATAATAATGTGTATTTATTTTTTTTCATGACCTAATACTACGCTAAAACGGACCAAAAAAACTACCAAACGGAGGTAAAATAACGGAAGGAATACCAAAAAAAAAAAAAAACTAAAGGAGATTTAAAAAAGATAAAAATATAAAAATAAAGAACCTAAAGAAGCATGTATTATGCGCAAAAACAGCACGCATAAAAAGATAAGTAAAAACCACATTTTATTATTTAAAAAAGCCAAAGTAAATTCATTTGCAGTAACATAAAATCATTGCAGAAATAAAAATAAAATATCTATCTAAAAATTCACGTAAAATCCTTATTTTTAAATACCTACAAGACAAATTATTAACCTGTAAAGTAAATACGTAGGTAAATAAATTTTAGTATTATTGCTTAAAAATAACGCATAAATGTTACACGGAATGTAAAATAAAATTATTGTCTAAAAAATGTCACAAAAAAACTTGTTTACCATGACGCGCACATTTTTATCGCGATAATAAAAACATGTAACAAAATTAACCAAAAATATTATTTTTAATATTATTTTGCGGTAGTAAAAATATATCCAAAAAAAAATATCCTGTAAAAAATTACAATAATAATATCTTCCCGAACATCAATCGGAATACATTATCTGATACCTACTTATGAAATAGGTAGAATCCTATAGTGTAAATTTAAGATATGTAACCGAGGTAATAATAATAAAAATATTCTCCACGAAAAAAATCACGAAATCGAAGCTCGAAACGAAACATTAAATATATTCGAAGTACATACAATAATCATATTCCATTGAGCGTACAGTGCCGTGCACATTTGAAACAAAAAAATAAGAAAGATAATAAATGTAAATGTAACAAAAATATTTATTTTAAAATAAAATAGAAATATTATATCGAATAATAATAAAGTACGAACGCAGTCATATTAACAAAAGTATAAAAAAACGAATATTAAATACGAAATCATAACATAATTTAATAATCTATAGAAATATCGAGTAAACATCATCGAAAAATATATTCCACTCCGCGACATTGTACACCGAGACAATACCGGGTACGTAGGCGTAAAATACGAAATACCAAAATCTAACACCGCGACGAATCACGCATGAATCTAGGACTATTCGCCACCAACATTTGTTAGCCAGCGAAACGTAATATAATATATCTGATTGATAATATATACATAACTTGTACTTTTATTTCAGATTAAAAACGTTTAAACATTTATTCATTTTAAATTATTAAATCAAATATACATTTAAATTTAATAAAAAATTATATCCTATTTAAAAACAAAGCATTTAAATACTTTACGCTGAATATATTAAATAGAAAATAAATTATTTTTTTAAATTTTTTTTAAATATAGTTACCTAATCACAATAACAACAAACATATATACGTATAGGAACGTCCACAAACAAGAGACCTTATAAGCATCGAACAAAAATAAACTCTAAAAATATTTACAATTTACAATTCATACAATTAAAACAAAGCAACTTCAATTATAATATACTGATAATATCATAATAAATAAAACACAAAAAATTATATTTTAGTTTAAAACAACTATAAAAATATTTTTATTTTTTATTTTCTTAAAAAAATAGTTATAATATTTTTTTTATTTTTATTTATATTTATAAACTGTAATACAACTTGAAGAATATAACTCACATCAAATGTTATACGATAAAATGAACATCATGGACAAAGAAAATACAGAACAATCGTCACAAGACCAAGCAACCGAAATTTATTCAACAAACATCAAATTGCCAAGCGTATGGAGACATCAGATACAATTATGGTTTTTCACCATAGAAGCCCAATTTTCAAACGCAAGAATAACTAAGGATGAATCCAAATATAATCATGTATTAGCCGCATTAGATCCAGAAACCATGTCATGCGTCGCTGACGTCATACAATTTCCGCCAAGTATGGATAAATACAAAAACCTCAAACTCACACTTCTGAACCGTCTACAAGAGTCTGAAGAGAGAAGACTCACGCAATTACTCCATGGAATACAATTAGGAGACAAGACACCATCAGAACTATTGCGAAGGATGAAAAGCCTAGCTGGACCAACATTAAATAACAACACGTTAATTACAAGATTATGGATAGAACGACTACCTCATCGTATACAAGAAATAATTTCAGCCATTAATACAGATGACGTCACAGTAATAGCCACAACAGCAGACAGAATAATGGAAGTCAACAGTAGAACTGACGTTCAAGCAGTAAACCTACCATCAACTTCTTCATTGAGCAACTCAGCAACAAGCAACCAAAGCACAGTAAACCTACTTTGTACAATGCAGCAACAAATACAAATGCTAACCGACAAAATAATGGGACTTGAAATTCAACAGAGGCAATCAAGACCATTCTACAGAAATAATCAACGCGACCATTCAAGATCAAGATCCACAAGCCCAAATAGATATCAAAAATATAATAATAATAATAATTATAATCGGCAAAACAAACGCAATTTTAAATACAATTATAATAACAATAACTTCCAACAAATGTCAAATAATAATAATAATAACAACTATCAGCAAACGCGTAATAATAATAACGATAACGTCAAGCCGCTGGATATATGTATACCACATCAAAAATATGGAAGTCAAGCAAAATACTGTCGACAGCCTTGCACCTATAACCATCCGGAAAACTAAAAATGCGACAGGTGTGTGAGACAACACCGTCGCAAATGAAGCATCGTCTCTTTCTACCAGATATAATCACGGGCGTGCAATACCTTATCGACACAGGAGCCGAAATAAGCATCATACCAAGATACCTAAAAAACGACAAGGCAACCATCGCTACAGACAGTATCATCACTCCTATTTACGCAGCAAATGGAACAATAATACCTTCATATGGACACCGAATTATCAATTTAAATCTCGGATTACGCCGGAATCACAAATGGAAATTTATAGTCGCCGACGTAACCAAGCCGATCATAGGGGCAGATTTCTTAACCAATTATGATATATTGGTGGACTTAAAAAGAAAATTACTCATTGATAAAAAAACAGGGTTGACAAGCAAAGGAACCGTCTATAGAACAAGTGTTATAGACATAGCAACAGTACAGTCAACATCAAAATTCCAAAAAATTATACGAAAATACCCAAGTTTAACAAGAGCAGATATGGCACAAAAAGGATCAAAAACAAATATTACTCATCACATTCAAACCAGAGGACCACCCGTCACAACCAAAATGAGAAGGCTCAACCCATTACAATTAGAAATAGCAAAAAAGGAATTCGCATATATGATCGAACAGGGAATATGTCGCCCTTCGAAAAGCAATTGGTCAAGCCCTTTGCATATGGTAAAAAAGCCAGATGGAAATTATAGAATGTGTGGAGATTACCGACGCCTAAATTCAATAACAAAACCGGACAAGTACCCGATTCCACAACTTCAAGACTTCTCACATAAACTACACGATGCAAAAATATTCACTAAAATAGACCTCTCAAGAGCATATAACCAAATAAACATGGAAGAAGAAGACATCCAAAAAACCGCCCTACTAACACCATTTGGACTGTATGAATTCACGAAAATGCCACCAGGACTGTCCAACGCCGCACAAACATTTCAACGACATCTACATAACATAACAAGGGACCTAGAATACGTCTTCACGTACATTGATGACATTCTGGTCGCCTCCAGAAACATAAACGAGCATGAGAAGCATCTCGACAAACTTTTCGAAAGATTATCCGAAAACGGATTAATTATCAACCAGGATAAATGCAAATTCGGCGTAGAAGAAGTACACTTTTTGGGTTACCGAATCAACAAAAACGGAAGTACACCAATACCAGAAAAAGTGGAAGCAATAATAAAAATTGAACCCCCAAAGGACGCAAAAGGACTCCGACGTTTCATGGGCATGCTAAATTTTTATAGAAAATTTTTGCCAAACGCAGCCGAAACGCAAAAAATATTATTCGACCAATTAAAAGGGTACACCAAAAATGATAAAAGAAAACTACAATGGACAACTGAATTAAAAAAAGCGTTCGACAAATGTAAGCAAGATTTGACACAAGCCGCACTACTCGTACACATAAACTCCTCGGCAGAGATAGCAATAATGGTCGACGCATCAGATCACGCCATGGGCGCAGCACTTCAACAAAAAACGGATAACAGCTGGCAACCTATATCATTTTTCTCCAGAAAATTTAATAGCGCACAAGAAAAGTACAGTACGTATGACCGAGAACTCACCGCCATCTACGAGGCGATTAAATATTTCAGACCACAAATAGAAGGAAGAAACTTTGTAATAATCACCGACCACAAACCGTTAATTTTCGCCTTTAATAAAATCAAGCTCAACTCTCCTAGACAAGAAAGACAGCTGGATTATATAAGTCAATTCACCACGCGCATCAAACACATATCAGGCGAAGAAAACATAGTCGCAGATACTCTATCAAGAATCGAAGAGATAGAAATAACATCAAACATCGACTATATTAAAATGGCAAGAGAACAACTCACAGACAAAGAGCTCAAGAAAATGCAGGAAAATTCATCTCTATCACTAAAGAAAATCTCAATACCTAACACTAACAAAATGTTATGGTGTGACATCTCAACCAACACGTTACGACCATATGTACCAATCACAATGCGAGAAGAAGTAATACTATCAGTACATAAATTAAGTCACCCCGGAGTAAAAACAACATCAAAGTTATTAAAACATAAATATATTTGGCCCAACATTGACAAAACAGTAAAAAATGTTGTGAACAACTGCATCGAATGCCAAACTTCGAAAATTCATCGCCACACTGTAACACCTTTGAAACAATACAAACAAGTATCATTGGACAGACTCAAACCGGCATTCTTCCTGAACGAGAACACAGACTACGGCGTAGAACCAAGCAGTAGACACACCACCTCTACAGAACAGAGATGGACGTCCACGCCACAGACGCACCAAGCCACTACGCCAGATGACACTTCAGATGACACTTCAGATGACACTCCAGATGCCACCCCAGAACGGCAACCACATACAACCACTAGAGCCGGAAGACGAGTATATTTCCCGGAGCGATTCACCAGCTACAAATATTTCTAAGCTGAGTAATTTTTAATCATTTTTATAACCTGAATAATTTCTATTTTTAATTTTTGTGTAATTGTAATATGTATCCAATATAGATAAAAAATTTGGTCAATATGCAACTAATATTTGAATATAAAATCTTATAAAATTCCAACTTGACCAAATCAAAATAAGAAAATGCTGTATAATAAGAAAATGCTGTATACTAAGAAAATGCTGTATAGAAATGTAAATTTAATTGTAATTTTATCTTCTTGTTCAAATTACAGTACATGTAAAAAAGTACATTGAACAAGTTAATATAAACAATATTTTTTTTTAGAAATGTATAAGTATAGAAATAAGAACATGATAAATATATGACCTCTAAATTTTTATTAGTAAAATAAACTGCTATATATATATATATATATATATGTAATGCCATTTCAGGTAACCAATATAAAATTTCTTTGTATTAAAAAAAAAAAAAAAACATATGTCATTGTTACAGACAATCAGAGGAAATGCTGAGGAACGGACCAGGGTGGCGCTATCCAGCTGGCAGGGGGGTGATGTAGCGGGTGCAACCAGCCGAGTTGACCACCCACTTCAAGGAGTAGGGGGACGTCAGCCGGCTATTTAAGATCCTGCACATCGCGTTCCCGTCGTTCAGTTTAACCAAGGCCAGCGGTAGATCGTCACTCTGCTCGACTCACATTTCGATTCCGCGCATTCATCGATCTATTTTATTTAAATTATTTAATAGTCAATTATTGAAGTATATACCAATCTTGAATTATAATTAGAGTCAAACTATCAAATAAACACGTAAGTCAAATTCAAACTATTTTAATACCTGTCTGTAATATCAATTAATTTATATTTCATATGATAAATTTATAAATGTTTTATGGTGTGGCGTGGGTACCTCATTCTGCTGTGTAACGTTCTTTAATTAGCTTGCAACTAATTACCGAGTTACGCACGGCGATCGAGTACACACGCGACATCATTTCGCGTTGGATTTGGGGAACAGGCGACAGGTTATCACCTAGTGCCTTTCTAGACCGGAGCACCCTTCTGTAAATAAATAAATTAACATTAAAATCCAATTCCCAACCTAGCGCGAAAGTTATTTATATACAGAATAATTTGAAGAGAATATAAGTAGGGAATGACCATTTTACATCTATACTATTATAATTGTATTGAATGACAACTTGTATGGAGGGTAGTGATTGGGTTACGACTTCGAGGTAAAAGCAGATACGAAAGTGGGGGATGGGAAAAAGGAATTTATGTGTGTAGTGAATGTGATAAGGTTGAATTATGTTGAAAAAAGTGTATATGAAATTAAAATGTATAAAACATTTGAGAGACACGAATGGGCGTGATGACAATATGAAAAAATCATTGAATTTTTAATTTTATAAAATAAAATAGGTTATAAAGATTTGAAAACATACATTTCTTTTCATTTTAAAAGAGCGAATAATATTAATATTATTAAAATAAAAATACAAAATATGTAAGTCCGCCATTTTATGAGAAACACCAATCAGAGTGAATCAAAATATTATGACGTCACAGTTTCAATACAATATATATTAAATTACTTTGCATCGAAAAAAGACTTTTGCTCATCAGAATTTAGAAAGGTAAAAACTTACATATAAGCGTATTTTTATTATTCTATGCATATAAGTACTTCATTTATCTATAATTTAAATACAACTTACATCTCGAAAATCGATAAAATATGTTCTTTCTTCTCTCTACATTATGTGTTCATAAACTAAAAGCATACCTACGCGGTACTGCGGTAGACAGGGCCGGATAAATCATAGAACAACCCGGAACAAGAAATCAGGGCGCTTGTCTAAAAAGGGCGCTTAAAATCCTAAAATGTTAATTATATAAATCAAAAATTCCCCAGGTATGGCACTCGGTTCTCTCTGCCTTCCCCGAAAGGGACACGGCGTGATGGTGTGTATGATAAAATTCTGCGGTGTTAATATCTTGTCCGTCTATTACCGTGTTATTCGTAAACATATATAGTCGATTCACACACACACACACACAAAATAATCATTCTAATAATTTACTTGCTAAAGTGTTAAATTATCTACATAATGAAGCCAGCGCCCCCCTATCTGAAATCGCCCGGGCGCTTGATAATGAATTTCATATGAGATGATAGCGGCGTGTTTGAAAACATTCCAGATGCTACACGCCACAGTAACTTTAATTATACATTATACTAAGAACTCTTATTGCTTGTTAATGAAACTACATAAGCCGTTTCAATAAGCGGAACCTGTCAGCAACTAATAGCAAGGTTTTCTAAAAAAGGGAAACGAAGTTCTTTAGAAATGTTATGATAATTTCAGTGAAGTTTTCCCTTTCGACTTTAGCGACATACTTACTTATTTTCTCGATCTCGGTCGCCGACTCGTCACCTGACTCTTTCAATTATTCATATATTATTGTTTCTATCTCTCTCTTCTGTCTGATGTCAAATGTTAACACGTGTCCATATTTTTTACGAGTCTAGTATAGACCATAGATTTTAATATATACCTATAACTAGATGGAATACTAGTCGGCAAAGTGTATCGAAATCAATGGGAGTTTTCGTGTGCTGTTTTGTGTAAAATTCATTGGCATACCTCGTTTTATTAATATTAATTTATGTAGGTATTTATTATACCAAGAACTTATTTTGTGTTTTGTGTTAATTAGAATCGCGATTTGTTTTTTTTTATTTTAAGTTTGGTGTGATTTTAAATTTTTACTGGAATTTGATAATTATATTGAGTTTTTTTTAATTAAAAATAGTTTTTATGATATTTTTAGTGTTAACATTAGTTATTAAGTTTAGTTTATTTACATTTAAATTATATTTAACTTTAAACGGTTTATGTGATGATCCAATATTTTAAAAATTGTAAGACCTAAGGTTTTAGTTTAAAATGCCTACTTCTCAGAATACGTTACATACATGAATAGGAATAGGTAGAATTATAATTTATTTTTGTTCTTTGGTTTATATTGATATATTGATTTTTACTGTATAATATTGCATAATATACTGCATAATATAATATTGAAATTCCAAACATTTGAGAAGGAAGGGGGGGGGGGGGCGGTTTGAAATATATTGCTCTGGGCGCAAAAACATGTTTATCCGGCCCTGGCGGTAGACATGACATATGTAAAGCTGCGTTGCACCGCTCAATTGCGTCGATTCTGTTCACTGCGACGGGTGTGTTCTCATTCCTTCGAAAAGTATTGGCTCACGGCGCAGTGAGTCGTGAGTGCTAGACAGGGAGAATGCGAACAGTGTTAGGGTATTGAGTTATTGAGTTGCCTGCTTTTTAACCGACATACTATTACTTTCCCGATTCTACTTTTAAAAGTAGAATCGGGAAGGTTGTGATATTTTTAAACATGTAGGTACATGAAATATAATGAATACAATAATAATCTTTGCTTATATAAAATACAATACCTGCATATTATACTTTTATTATTATTTTTTAACTAGCTTAATGACCCGGCGCAGTGAATAGGCGTGATGAGAGTAAGAAAAAATCATTGACATTATGATTTTAAAAAATAAAATAGGTTATAAAGATTTAAAAAAATATATTTATTTTCATTTTAAAAGAGTGAATAATATTAATATTATTAAAATAAAAATACAAAATATTATAGACCGCCATTTTATGAGAAACGCCAATCAGAACGAATCAGAGCGCATGACGTCACGATATTCTAGGTCCACGTCCAGTGTTGCCGATTTCGGGAAATTCAGACTTGCGTCGGCACTTAATCGGGAAACGCTTTAATTCGGCACTTTTCGGGATTAGAATGTATCAAAAAAATTATATATTTTTGTTTATACTAGATGTATTAATTTTGTATTTTTTACGTCTAAATAAAAGTAACTATTATTATTATTAGTAGTAAACATACAAAGTAAATATAAGTTATTTCATTTCAATAAATATCATTTTATTATTTCACTGGTGCTTACATAGTTTAAGCAATTTCTTTTTGTTTGTATCTTTATTACTAGCCCCTTCACTAGGCATGGCCTGTGCTAAGGTAAGCTAGTTTTATGTTATTGTCTATTACGTTGTTTATTTAGTAAGTATGTAGGTATGTCGGTTAAAAAGCAAGCAACTCAATAACTCAATACTCTAACACTGTTCGCATTCTCCCGGTCTAGCACTCACGACTCACTGCGCCGTGAGTCAATACATTTCGAAGGAGTGACTTAACACATCCGGCGCAGTGAACTGGGTCGATGCAATTGAGCGGCGTAACGCAGTGGTGTTACACAGGCCTAATGCCTAATACGCGGGAAACATAAGATGGCGTATTTTGACGTATGGACATTCATGAAGTTCTTTTTATGCTTATTGCCTTATTAATGGTAAATATTTTGTAAATGAATTATAGTATTGCGTGGGGGAACAAATACTGTATTTCATTGTAAACGCATACTTAATAAAATACACTTTCTGGGTCTCGCCGTGCCAAATTTAACCACTTATTTCTCGTTTATATTCGCGTGGGACGAAAACAAATACCTCAGTAGGTGTTTTTTTCGACGTTTTTGTACATTTAGGGACCGCACAGTACTTATGCACTTTTGAATTAATTTTAAATATACACATCGTCTTAGAATACATATAGTACATATAGTAGTGATATGCGGTCTACGAAACCGTGACGTCACCGTCAGCTCCGACGGACGCCATTACACTGCAAGCGTTTTTTGACGTAAATGTCAAATTGGATTTTGAAATGGCAATTTTTGCTACTAAACCTTTATTTTATGTAGAAATGTATATATATTTGAAAACAGTGGATGCGTAAAAACATCGTGAGATAGTTTCTCAAAATTAGTCATCGTGCCTATTATGAAATTTCAAATAAAAATTAAATCTAAAAATAAAATATAAGATAGTAGGGATGATACTAAATTATCTTTTGAAGGTCTTTCTCCGAGGAAATGGTGATTGGAGGTGAAGTATCGTTGCGTCGAGCGAAGATACGGCAATTTCTGGTCCACACATAACGAAAATTTTTCAAATTTGCGTCATCTTTCATCTTTTTTAGAAGTTTTTTATTTTCCGAAGTAAGATGTTCATTGATGTAAATTGGATCATTTTTATTTATGAATCCAAGGTCAGAGATCTTTAGGCCCTTCTTTTTTCTAATAGCAGAGATCAGATGATTTTTCAGCGAAGATTCCCTTAGTTTTACGATGATGCTTTTTGGACGAGTGTTATTTGATGATATATGTGCTGTTCGCGTATTGGTTGTCGCGTATTATTAATGGTTGGTCGACTGTTAATGTAAGAGGAATATGTTTTGTCGACTGTTAATGTAAGAGGAATATGGTTGGTCAACTGCTATCATGTTTACATGTACAATAGTTGTTCAATGAATTTATAATATGTTCCTCGACTTATTGACGTAAACCATAACATTAAGTCTAGCGTCCATACTGGCGAGGTGCAGCGGACGGATTTTCCAATAAGCATCGGACGGAGCCCGCGCATCGGATCGTAGTAATACCGACGCCATTGCTAGTGCTAGGAGAGGCAAAAATACGATCGGACCTGTTGTATTTGTGTAAGTATGTATTTTCTATGGTGATATATTTGTTAGATACTCAATTACACGAAAATGGCTGAAAGA
>OY754976.1:164435-301810 GCA_963576475.1 Molanna angustata | reverse complement strand
ATGGCTGAAAGATTTTTGATGAAATTTGATATTAGGATATGTTTAATTATTTTATTTATTTATTTATTTATTTATTTTATTTTATTTTTTAATTAACACATACAACATTAGATAGTTTATTACATGGATTAATACATATGATACATCAATTATCTAAAACTAATGTCAGTTACATGTGTCAAATACATTTTGGTTTGTGTGTGTAGTGTAAGTAGTAAAGTATTTTTATTATTTATTTATTTAATTATTATTCCGCTTATGTAAGAGAGAGGGTGTGTATATGTATGTGTGTGTGAGGGTGTGTGTGTGTGTGTGTGTGTGTGTGTGTGTGTGTGTGTGTGTGTGTGTGTGTGTGTGTGTGTGTGTGTGTGTGTGTGTGTGTGTGTGTGTGTGTGTGTGTGTGTGTGTGAGGGTGTGTGAGGGTGTGTGTGTGTAAAAGAGAGTATGTGGACTTAAGAGTGATGGGCCATGGTTAGCTATTGTTTTCTAATTTATCTATTTGGGATATTTTCCGTCGATATTCGTTTGGGGAGTCGTAAAAAATGTCCAAGTTTAAAATATCCACATACCTTGAGTAAGCATCCATGGCCCTATTGATTGGTGAAAAGGCCGTGGGCTACTTACATATTTTTACATTCATTCTTATTTTAATTAAATATTTACATGGAATAAAATCATGTACAAGCCAAATAAAAAACATTTTTGTATTTGCATTTTGTATGGAAAATTGTCTCCAAATCTTAATGACATTTATGTCGGCATTCCGATTGGTGCACCTCTATGGACGCACTGCCACAAAAAAATACGTCCCGCTGCGCTACGTCCGCTGCGTCTGTATGGACGCTAACCTTTAATCGTCAAAACTAAAGAAATTGACATAAAGATTAGCGGCAGTCATTTCGAATACAATAGAGCGAGATAGGTATACTTCGATTTTCTATAGAATATTTAATTATTTAAAAAATATAATATATTATATTATATTTTTTTAAATAAATAAATATTATATAGAAAAAAAAATTAAATATTTAAAACAAATATACATAATTATTGAGTAGGTACTAAATTAATAAAATATTTGATTCTATATAGAAAACAGATATCGTTGTATAACAAAAATATCATCAAACACACGAATCAAAATCATATTTATTTTAACTTCGGTGAATATGAAAATGAATTAAGAAAACAAATATTTGATACAGTTTATTACAAAGTGGCATGATAGAAAAAAATATAACTTGGTTGATCAATTTTAACTTACCATTGAGTGATTTCCAAAATATCGCTAAAATAAAATAAAAAATGTACAATACAGCATCGTTGGTAATCATTATAATTAAAATACTGTTCAATTACTGTTTTTTTGTAAATAAAAAAAGATTTTTTCACAATCTGAAATGAACTTATTTTAAACAATAAATATTATGCGGAGTTCTTACTCCCTATAAAAATAATTATGACTATTTTATGTATACCTACTGTAGATAACAAAAAGAAATGTCAACGTCGAAACATTATATACTAATTGCATGTAACACATGAAATCCAACTGTTGATGGCGATAGTAAGTAAAGGGTGGGCCAAAATTTTTTGCAAATAGCAACACTTGATTTCTCAAAAACCGTTAGAGGGAGGGGCGCGCGGGTGGCGGGGAATTGTGCGCCGCTTCATGCAATTTTAGTCACGATGGAGCGCTTCACGGTACAACAGCGTGCTTTTTGTGTGAAACATTTTTACAAAAACAACGACTCCTACTAACGTGCGACTGTACGACGCCTATTTAGAGTTGAATACGGATTACGCCGTGTAAGTGAGTGTCCAAGTGTTTATTTAATTAAAGCTTGGGTCAAGAAGTTCGAACAAGCAGGATTGACAACGAATATTAAACAAACAGTTTAAGGTCCAAATGCAAAATTCACCGCAGACTAGTTCTTGGTATTGCCAGAGGCGCCGAACACTTAGGTACGCGTAGTTGATTCTGTCTTGCCTTATGGAAATTTCAACCTCCCGAATGTTCTCTTCGCTTCTTCTTGAACGTGGCTGCCCTGTTTGTTTTATATTCGTTGTCAATCCTGTTTGCTCGAACTTCACCCTATATTGTGTGTTTATTTATTTTTTATTTGTTTAGAAACTTAACAGCTATACATTTATAATCGTTAATTGCAAATGAGAATACAAAAGAAATAGCCAATTATAAAGTTTCACATATTTAAATTATTATATATTATTGATGTTGGGTAGTCATTGTATGATGGTGAGTGTATGTGGGGGAAAGGGAAGGGTAATGGATATAGGAAAGCGTTAATAAGGAAGGGATGAAGGTTTAAGGAAAGTAGGTTTGATTTTTAACCAGTAATATTACCAATAACCGCGCGTAATTGGCGTTTCATCGATGTATGTGTGGAGTTATATATATCAGGTTGGGGGTCAAGACTATTGTAATAATTTAAGCATCTGTTTACATAATAATTATTCTGTGCGTAATTTGTTCTGCAGTGTGGTGTATAGAAAAGGTGATTTTGGCGTGTTGTTTTCATGGGGCAGTTTTGGAATAGGTATGAGCTGTCTACAAGGTTATTAAGTATTTTATAAAGCAGATAGACATCGGATATCTTTCTTCTTTTCTCAAGTGATATAAACCCATGTAATTTTAAAGATTGGTCATAATCATGGCGGTAATTTTTTTTTCTAAAATTGAGCGTTTTAACAAACCTTCTCTGAATCCTCTCAATTCTGTCGATGTGAACATTGTAACAAGGACTCCATACAGTTGATGCAAACTCTAGATGACTTCTAACGAAGGCATTAAATAGAAGAACAAGCGAGGTTGTTTCTTTGAAGGATTTGGTTATTCTTTGTATGAAACCCAAGTTTCTGTAGCTTTTATTTACGACAGAATCAATATGAGGAATAAATGAAAGTCTGTTGTCAAGGATAACGCCTAGGTCTCTCGCTTCAAGTTTTTGCGACAAGATAGTATTATTAATAGTGTAGTGAAATTCAATTACATTTCTGCTTCTACTGAAACTCATTGAGAAACATTTATTTATATTTATATATAATTGATTTTTTTCACAGTAGCCAAAAAGGTTATTTAAATCCTGTTGTAGCAGTGAGCAGTCATGTGTAGATGAGATTTATTTATATAATTTACTGCCGTCGGCAAAGAGGATTATTTCAGAGGTAGCTATGCATTGTGTTATGTCGTTAATGTAGATCAGGAAAAGCAAGGGACCCAAGTGAGAACCCTGTGGTACTCCGGAGGGAATCGGAACAAAACACAATTGGAAACCTTTGGCGGCTACTGTTTGTGATCTATTTGTTATATTTTTTTTTATTATTTATTATACAATACATACGTTTACAAATATTTGGTTACATATATCAACATATTAATATTTCCTTTCCTAATTTAAGCTAGAAGCTTGTGTTTAGGAATATATGACTTTATCCATCTGTACAGATCGCCACGTATACCAAAGTTCCATAATTTAAACAACAGAATATTGTAATATCTGAAAGAGTCGTGAGACGAGTCAAACCGGGTGGCTCGCTAAAGCCTACCTACTGGACTGCCGAACTCTCTGGTTTGAGGTCTTCATTCAAGAGGGAAACTAGAGAGTTCGGTAAGGTTAAGAAGAATAGTGACTCTTATGGCCCCGCCAACGTTGAGAGAGCGAGATCCATGATGGTTGAAGCTAGGAGGGTGTACCACTCGGCGCTTTTGCGAGCCAATACCCAGCATTGGCGCGATTGGGTGACCGAGGTTGGTCGTGCTGACCCGTGGGAGGTGGTTGGGTTTCTCTCGAAGGGTGGTAAATCTGCTGGCTCGGACACATTCTTGTCGACAGTGCTGACAGACTCGGGCCACACTACGGGGATCCATGACACACTCGAGGCTCTGCTGAATAGACTAGTTCCGGATGACTCTCCGGATCGGAGCCCGCACCATGGAATGGTCAGGGCCTTGGCCGACCTTCCCCATTCGGTCGTGGGCGTCGATTCGGCCGTCTGCAGGGATTGGCTTGAGGCGAGACTTCAGGTTGTTGTGAGGAAACTTGGCCCGTCTAAGGCTCCGGGGATAGACAGGATCACGGGTCCTATTATTAAGCAAGTTTGGGCTGCTGTGAAAAATGTGTTCGTCACCTTGATTGAGAAACTTGAATGGAGGTGTTTTTCCGAATGATTGGAAGCATGGTGTCCTCAGGATCATTCCCAAGGGCAACGGTAAGTCGAGGTCGGATCCTGGTGCCTACAGGCCGATTACTTTGCTGCCGGTGCTGGGGAAGGTCCTTGAGGTGGTCATCCGCGATAGGCTTGAGGAGAGTCTCTCTCCTCCCTCGAATTTGCAGTTTGGATTCGTGCGCGGTTGTTCTACTGAGGATGCTATCCTTCGTGCGTATGACTGGAAGAATGAAAGGACCGAAAAATACGTAATTGGGGTCTTCCTCGACATTTCGGGTGCTTTTGACAACATCTGGTGGCCGATGATCTTGGTCAAGTTGAAGGCGAGAGGCTGTGGCCCTAGGCTGTACAGTATTGTTAGAAGCTATTTCACCCAGCGGTCAGTTTCGTTGACATACGGCGCGACCAAGGTGTCTAAGATTACGACGAAGGGTTGCCCTTAGGGTTCCGTCCTCGGCCCATTCCTTTGGAATGTGCTGATGGATGATCTGCTGAGGCTCCCTTTGCCTGGGTCTGGCATGATTGTGGCGTATGCTGATGACGCGTTTCTTTTGATGGCTGGTAATTCTAGAGCGGAAATTGAAAGGACAACTGAATCAGCTCTAGTTATGATTGCAGATTGGGGTGAGAGAAACAAGCTCTCTTTCTCCTCTGCGAAGACGGTTGGGATGGTCTTGAAGGGCTCTCTGAGTGTGAATCGAAACCCTTGTATCCGGATGGGCTCGGAGTCTATTAAGTTCTCTGGGCACACTAGATATTTGGGGGTCATAGTTGACCGCTCGGGTAACTTCATGGAGCATGTCTGGCATGTCTCGACGAGGGGTAAGAACCTCTTCATGAAATTGCGAAGAATAAGTGCGTGTGATTGGGGTATGGCCTCCACTGAGGTCGCTAGGGTTTACCGGGCAACGTATGTTGCTCAGGTTACTTATGCGGCCAGGGTATGGGCGCATCGTTTGGATGCAGGTGTGGTGAGTCTGCGTATTCTGAGTGGTCAGAGGGTTCCGCTTGTTGCTGTTACTGGTGCATATAAGACCGTGTCGACTGATGCTCTGCCTGTTTTAGCTGGTATGCTGCCTGCTGATCTAGAGATCAGGGAGGCGGCCGTAAGGGGTCGTCTCTCCGCCGTCCATTTGGGTCAGCGCGTCGACATTTCTGCTAGTAGCGGGGACTTTCGTGAGCGTATGGCTGCGTGTAGAGCTAGATCTTTGCAGGTCTGGCAGGAGAGGTGGTACAGGTCACCGAAGGGTCGACTGACCCACCTCTTTCTGCCCGATTTGACTGATCGCCTCAGTATGGGGCATCTTAGACTGGACTCAGCCGTTGTTCAGATGATCACGGGTCACGGAGAGTTTAAAGCCAAGCTTTTCCAGTTTGGCCTGGCCGAGGACCCGTGGTGTGTTTGTGGTGGTGGGGCTCAGGATGTGATGCATATCCTGTGGTATAGCGAGTGTCTCAGTTTGGAGAGAGATAGGATGCTAAATGCGTTGATGAATACATCTAGACCGGTAAGCATGACGGAGTTTCTGCGTTCCCGTCAAAGCTTTGCGTCTTTCCGGGAATTCGTGCATAGTTGGAAAGAGAGGTGGGAATTGCTTAGAGGAGTTGGCGTGGAGCCTTCCGAGGAGTCTTTCCTTTCCCAGTTGTGAACGTGGATCGGAGCGAAACTCAAGTGTGCTTGTGTTGTCTGTCCCTCCCTGGGACGTAGTGGTGTCCGTATGTTTTCCCTCTGACCCTGCATCTGTCTGCGCTTTGACTGTGTGTGTCTCATTTAATCTATTTTGACACATCTATTCATTTCTTCTGTTTCTATTTGTTGAGTTTTCTTTTGATCGGTTGCTCTTATTGTATTACATGTCTATTTACTATTGTTGATTTACCTCTAGTTATTTACATTGTTTACTGTTGATTCCTCCGTGCATGCGACTCTGCTGCACAGAGGCCGAACTAACTTCTTGTTTATTTGCTGTTGTGGATTGTTCCTTGTATGATATTCGTTGTCACTCTATTTTATGTATTTTATTGTATTCCGTTGTTGTATTTCTTTTTTATAAATTGGGGTAATAAAGGAAAAAAAATTGTGGGGCTTTGAGGGTAAACTGATCTTGGGGTGTGAGCATCCTGGAGGTCGCCCTTCTGGTGACCGAAAGGATGCATGTGTCGTGTGACCCGAGGGCTGCTCTTGAGCAACCTAAACGTTACCCTCACGCACCTATACGCGGCACACTTTTTAAGTGCGCCTTTTGCTGGCGTATTCAGTGGACTCGAATAGGAGACTTCATCTCCTAAAGCGAGTCTGGGTGGTGGTGGGCCAACTCTCAACAGAATATTGTGGTTAATTTTGTCGAACGCTTAGGCAAAATCTAGGTATATTGTATCTAACTGGTTATTTTCGAGTAAGGCAGAAAATGAATGGTCGGTAAATTCTAACAAATTGGTTTCCACTGATCTTTTACTAAGGAATCCATGTTGTTTAATAGTTAAAGATGTTCTTATTTCAGGATTAATTTGATCTATAGTGATTTTTTCAAATAATTTACAGAAAATACTCAATTTCGAGATTGGTCTATAATTTTCGATGTTTGAATTGTCACCAGTTTTGTGGATTGGTGTTATAAGGGCTTTTTTCCACATACTTGGGAAATGACCCTCATTAAGGGATCTTTGGAAAATTAAGTATAATGGATGACATAATTCATTGGCACATTGTTTTATTAAATGGGCTAGAACGTTATCGTAACCAGCTCCTTTGCTAGTATCAATTTTTGTGAGATAGTTATATACTAGAATAGGATTTATAGTGACTTTATGTAAGAATATTTGTGAGTTAGAATCTGGGATATCCTTTGAAGGTGGTTGTTCAGAACTGTCAACAAATACAGAAGCAAAATATTCATTGAATTTACTACAAATAGTTGGACCATCATTTGCAGTAGATTGATTATAATGCATGGTGAGAGGTAAGTTATTTAATGGACGTTTTGATTTAACATATGACCAAATATTCTTTGGATTGGATTTGAGCGAGTTTTCTATTTTAGCGACGTACAAATTGAAACAGGATCTTGTGAGGATTTTTAGACGTGATCGCAATAGGGCAAAACTATCGTAATCTCTGGGGTTAGAAAATTTTTTCCATTTCGTATGATATTTGGTTTTCTCTTTTATTATTTTGATTAAGGGTCTAATATACCATGCAGGATAATTTTTGCTGGCTGAAGCATATTATTTGGGAACAAATTCTACAATTAATGCATTGAGCTTATCATATAAGAGAGATAATGAATCTTCTAAATTTAGGTTATTGAAGTGAGTAGTCCAATCTATATCAGAAAGTCTATGCTTGATGTTTATATAGTCAGCTTTGTGGAATAAAAATATTTCACGTGAATTTCGGTTCATGTACTTGATAGTTGCCATATTAATATTTATAATTAGGGATTTGTGATGCGAATCTTCTGGTACAAGAGGAGAGTCACATTCAATGACGATTTGAAGAATACGTACCAAACTATGAAACGCATACACGCACATAAGCACGCACGCACGCAGACACACACACACACACACACACACACACACACACACACACACACATCATGTTTTTCCAGGTATTTTGTTCTTCTTTAATTTATAAAAAAAAATATTGCTCTATACCTTATATTTTTTTAGAAATTTAAAATAAATGTCTAAAATCGGGGTATGTATTTTCCTACAAGAATATATACAGAACATAATCAAAAAGTTAAGGTATATTTCTCTTTATTAATATCCAAACTAACTAGGTTATTTTTTTCAAAATGATTCGTTTAGTAATAATGATGGTATATCAAATTGAAAAAATAGGAACGTTGGCAGCAGTCACCCTCTTAAAGTAATTTATCAATAAGTAGTATTTGTTTTATTTTTTTAAAAGCTTGTTTGAGATACTCGCTTGTGAAAATTATCTAGCGAAATATCATTGTAGGTATCAAGCGGATACATGTCATGTGTCATTCGCGCGATTTACATACATATGTAGGTAATACGTGAACTATATTTGGAAACAAAATTTGAGTGCAATAGAGATCATTTATTTTTTTAATTGCATATACGCAAACATTGGATTTATTTCCCTGTCGGGAGTCAAATGATATTTTTATTGACAAACTTTTAACATTTTAATAGAGACGAAGTTGGGATTTTATAGATGAACCAGGAACTGAAGGCACCTACAGTGTTTACGATCTGTCTCAGAAACCAATCTCCAAATCTCCAAACATACACACAGAACCATCATGCTGTTTTCATATTCCGGGTAGGAAACGAGGACTGACCTCCATACTGTACTATCTTGACATACATACCAACATGTGTTAAAATTTTCAATAATTTGGGTTTATGGGTTTATAGTTTGATTCTTATTCTTCAACTATACAAACCTTAGCTATCGACAGTTGGATCTCATGAGCTACATGCAACTAGTGTATTTAAAAATACTTATTATTTGTTTATTTGTTTTCCTTAATACATTACATATGTAGGTATGTACATTATATACATACCTATAGGTACCTACATAACTATCTTAACATCACGATATTGTATTGTCAGTTGTTATAATAAATATGTATTTTTATGAAGTGTGATAATATTTGTATCATGTATATACTGTATGACCTTCAATACACGACTATTTTATTTACAATTATATTTATTTGCGTGTGTCATGACTCAAATATATGTAGTTTCTATGCAGAGCAGAATGATTATATATAAAAAAATCCAGGATAGGTAGGTATGTGATACGCCAGGTTCTCTCGGCCTACCCCATTAGTAAAACGGCGTCGTTGAATGAGTGTGAAATAAATTTTCCTTTTTTAAGTTATTTTCATTTACAGCAGGAAATTTTGCTGATGGTGGTGTTTGGTATTGTTATGGGTTGATATTCACAGCTAATTTTATGAGTTGTATGGCGATATAAGGAAACCCTCTCATGCAGTCCCACTTGACTGTTACAAATAAATATTATGTAACTTCAAACAGACCAGGTGTTGTGCTAATGTGGGGAGTTGATCACAGCAGGTATATCTTTCAGGTACCTACTTATCTTCTCTTTATGGGGGACGAAACTCCAAATAATTACACCGAGTAGAATACAATGTTTTTATTTATTTATTGGTAAAATAACAGGTTAAAAACCTAAAAATATTTTACACGATTATCAATTAAACATAATCAATTAAGTGCTTAGAATCAATCAAAAGTTATAACGGCTTGTATAGCATCCATTGCAAATAATTAAAAAAATATTCTCTGTCCTTCTCTTGATAACAATATATGTATGTAGGTACACCGTGGGTAGGAAACGAAAACATCAGCACGCTGTAACTATACACGTATTGAGTATCAGAAGAAATACATTGCACAAGCTCCGCAAATCAAGGCAATGTTACACATTTTTTGAAATAGCAAAATTCAGGAAATATGGCGATTTGAGGTCTGGTTAAAGACATGGCATGCTGTTATACAAATATAAAAAAAATCTGTTAAGCATTGTCTTTTTCGCTTTCGCCGTTCTCCTGTTTAGTTGGGATCACTTCTTCTAATTGAACTACGCCAAACTCGCCTATTCTGGGCAAAATCAGGATTCAGATCCCTCTCTCGCAGATGTTTGGAGGTCTCTCTGTCATCTGGTTAGAGTATTGATCCATAGCTTTCTGTATCATGCTGTCTGATGGTCGTCTCAAAATGTGGCCTTATTAACTGAATCCTTAAACAGTGAAAAACGTTATTTTTTACATAAAGTTGCATTCTTGTAGTGTAGGTAGGAAATTTATATACCTACAAACAATTATATGTCCTTCCCATATGTAAGCTATTATGTGCAGAAATATTTGGGCATTCATGCCTGTGTCTGTGCTTAATTAAATAAAATAAATAAATTCTTTATAATTTTCTTGGGTACATTTTTATGAATGAAGAATCTTTGAATATCAGGGAGGCATGTTCCGCCAAACAATGGAATCAAAACCCCCCATGACAATTATATTCAGATATTATAGAACTCCATAAGATGATTTTTTTTATTTATTACAAAATTTATACAAAGTTTACATATAAATCACAATTAAAAAAGGTATACAATTTCCATCATATGATTCATAATAACCCTCTTTAATTGAGATAAAATCTCGTGTTAAAAGAGGGGAGTATCTATTTAATATTGTTACATTTGCCAAAACATTGTACATCTACTAAAAAAACATGAAGCTACACAAAATCAAGAATGAAATAACAATAAAAATAAATCAATACAATTTTTTGATTTTATTTTTTAATATATTATAATACTAGTTGCATGTAACACATGAGATCCAACTGTCGATAGCGATAGTATGCATAGTTGAAGAATATGTACCAAACTATAAACCCATAGATACAAATTATTGAATATTTTCAGATATTTTGTTTTCTATACAACATATGTAGGTATGTATGTCAAGATAGGATAGTATGGAGGAAGATCCTTTTTCCTACCCAGAATATGCAAATAGCATGATGGTATGTATGTATGTTTGGAGATGAAGTATCAAACTATTAAGTCTTCTTACATATTGTGTATAGGCGACTGCCATACAAAATGTATGAAGCGATGTCGTCACTAAATTCAATTTTTAAAAAAATTGTTAAAAAAAAATTGAGATCTTCTACTACAAAGTTAATATTTTTTATAGAAAATTAAATTATCTAGTTGGGGTGTTTCGGCTTTTTTCGATAATTGTAAAAGTTTTGGAAATATAGGCAGTTAAACTCATAAATTTATCATAAAAAAAATATTTTTCTTAATAAAAAATGTTTGAGAAACCCTGGAATTTTTTTGAAAAAACTTATTTGAGATTTTGTATTTGTCTATGTTTGTACCAATTTTCAGCGTTCTAGCGTTTATGGTTTCTGAGATATATGGAAAAATAAAATAAAAATACAAAAGTTGATAACCCCTGACTGAAACAAAAATTCAAAATTCCGAGTATAAAAGTTTTGTAGGCCTGTAACTGTTTATATATTCTGAAATTTTAGGCTCTGTAAATTGAGCGGATCAAAAGTTATAAGGGGGGGGGGACACACACACAGACACACAGACACACACACACACACACACACACACACACACACACACACACACACACACAGACACACGAAATGTTCTACTCCGAATTCTGAGTAAATCCGTGTATGGAACATATATGCTGCGAAGCCTCTAAGTTGGTGTTTTTTGACTTCAAAGTTGGAAAAGCCGTGAAAAAAGTAGACCTCTCCATACAATTCTCGCGTATTCTGGCTTGATACATTGTCGATATGTTAAGAGAACAAAGTTCTCCTGAACAAATCGACAGTTGGAATATTTTAGACTCAAAGGGAGTTCATTAAACCAAATGAGAATGAAATTCTATTGAAGGAAGAGGCAGTTTAAATCCAAAACGCGTGTATGAAGGAATTGTATGCAGGGTCTACTTTTTTCACGGCTTTTTCGCCACAGTTGACGAGTCACTGCCGAGCGAGACTAGAGGCGTCCGTCCTGCTCTTCTCTAAGTACAGAATTGACGAGGGCACAACAGCGTCGGCCGCCCACCCCCGCCTTTACTGCCTAGGCCCTTAGAGCCGCAACCTAGGCCCGATAATTGGACTAACATATGTCTTATAAATTCTGACCTTACTATCCGTTCTTATGAATTTGTTATGCCAGATGATATTTTTGAGACATCCTGAACTAGCGGCTGCTTTATTGGTCTGTTCTCTAACTTCTGAGTAAAGGTCACTATGGCTCAAGATTTCCACACCCAGATATCTGAAAGTCATAGCTTGCTCCACTGGAATGTCATCTATTACAAGCTTGCATCTTCTTGGTTGTTTGGATATCGTTAAACTCTTCGTTTTGTTAACAGATACGCTCATGTTGAATTTTTGGGATGCAAGGTGGAACTTATATAACAATTACTTTTACTGCTGCATAAATGTACCTAACATTAATATCCGATTTAGGGCTTTCCTTTAAAAAAATAGTCTTATTACAATTCGTTCATATTAGATCCCTTGTAGTGAGGTATTGACGCGTGTGATTTTTGGTGTGCTTCGAACTGTTGTGTCTAATTTGTTAATATATATTAAAATCTACTTGAAACATCGTTTCATGTGTAAACGCTACGTAACATCGTGTGTCGTCCATTCATATCTTAGGTACAGCCTGTCCCAAATAAAACTTTTTGAAATAATTATAACACGGAAAATATTTGACACAAATCCATTTCATTGGTTGTAAAAGATGACATTAATTTCCATCCACTTTATCATACAGCCGAGGACAAGTATTTTCGTTTAAAATATGTGTTTTTCTCTCTGAAAATATGTTTCTTGTCGGAGATTTCTACCGTCAAATTGAATTTTTGCCGAAAATATCTTCCCGTGTTGCTAGGGTTGAAGGCGAGGTACCGTTATTTACATTATAAATATCTTCCCGTGTTGCTAGGGTTGAAGGCGAGGTACCGTTATTTACATTATAAATATCTTCCCGTGTTGCTAGGGTTGAAAGCGAGGTACCGTTATTTACATTATAAATTATAATTTTTCCGTTTTATTTTCAAGGAAGAAACTTTGTGGCGTCATTATAATTTTTATTTTATAAAATATATAATAATAACTTGTTATACACCACTTATGAGCACAAATAACTGTCGACCGGTTTCGAGAACGATGTTCTCATCTTCAGGATGAGAACAGTACGTAAGTCATCCTGAAGATGAGAACATCGTTCTCGAAACCGGTCGACAGTTATTTGTGCTCATAAGTGGTACCTATAATTTTTCATTTCCAAACTACCCTCCGTCGGATTCATTAATAATGTCGGATAATATTTTGGTACCAGAACTTGTCTTGTAATGTAACAATACTTTTAACTTAACTCGAAGATAAACCATCGGTTCAGAATTAGAAGCTCGCCTGCCTCTTCGTAGTACATTACGCAAAATGTTACCACCATATAAAAATGGTTACTTATGTTTATTAGCTATGGCAATAGTAATAACTAATTATTATGCAATATGTTTATGGTAAGAAATGTGAAGATCTCTTTGACTGGAAGAAATTACCTAATGGCAATAGAGTTTGATATATAATATAAAAAATGAAATTCGGAAATAAATAAGTAGGTACAGAAGTTTATTTTTGATCCAACTGACGATTTGTTCAAGTTCAAGAGAACAAAGTTCTAATGTTTCAAGCCAGGATACGCGAGATTTGTATAGTTTAAAAGTCATGTAACGGTCTCCTGTCTCGGTCTCCGGTCTCGGTCGCGCAGCGAACTGGTACCTTTAAGTGTGTTAGTTTTTGTATATTGGTATTTTATCGAAATTCTCTCCATACAAAATCTTATTGTATGGAAGTTGCGCCCCACTGGCAATCATGACTAGCAGTGAATACATCAGAATGTGGGATACTGCCCGAGAAATCGACATTATAGAAATGACATGCCCTATTGAAAAATTTGTTTTGATTTGAATTGGTGTTGCTTCGAGGAACGTAGAACAAGTTGGTCGATCTGCCATTTCGCAACGGCGCATGGAAATTAATTTTATTTAACATCTTAAGATATTATAGAACTCCATAAGATAATCTTATCAATGATTTGGGTTAAGCATGGGTGGTTTTGATTTCGCCGTTTGACCAGATTTGCCCCCCTGGACAGTCAACTTTTGAGTTAATAATTTTTTAAAGGAAACATTAATCCGCGACTGCTCTCCTGTATACGATTTTGGTTATTCGGAAGTGTTTCTCAATTTAAAAGAATCCAGATTATGTTTCCTCCTTGGCTTACGATTGAGGATGGCAGCTACACTCAATTACTCAACAAATGATCTACAAGACAGTATGGTATGTAGGTATACTGTCTTACTTCTTAGGTAGATCGGAGGGTTTCGGTAATTATAAATCTTGTAGAGAACTTAACTGAATAATGCGCTGTTGCCAGATTGTCATCAGGCGATACTTTATCCGCAATTCACTAAATATAGACACCATCTGTGTTTCTCGAACAAAGATTAAAGTAAAAGTATAATTAAAATACTATGATTTCATAAAATTGTTTAATACTTTTGGTTGTTTCATTGAAATGTAATGGCGTAAAACGACTCAATTTCGAACAATTATATGAATTCAAAGTATTGTTACTAGGTATACTACTATCGATAGGTACTTATGTTGAAACAACCCAACATATTAACAACAACATTAACCGATCCAAATACACTCGTCTAATTTCTTATTATATTTGATAACCACTTTTACACAAAAAATATAATTTTCATCAAACATCTAAAATTTTTTCGAAGTGTAGAGGAGTGGATTGCGCACACATACTTGATCAGACATCCAAGTAAAATCCCAAATTTGTCGTCTGCGCACCTACATGATTTTTCTAGATGTTTAGCTATCACTAAACAATTTATTTCTCTTACAGCTAATTTCGTAAAAATTAGAACAAATTAATATTGATTAATTTCATCACAAACAAAACTCTCTTTTAAACATTTATAAAACAGACAAAAATTACAAGTTGTTGAACATTAAAATATATTTATATGATTAATTAAAATTAACACAGATGAATTCTATCTTATATGGATTCAAGGAACCTAATTCTGGGATGTACTGTGTCAGTGCAGTATAATAGGTACCAAGGAAGGCTTCTTATAATAAATTAATTTTAGTGTTCATATATTATGAGGTATTTTGTATATTAAGTTATTTTTCTTTTTCCGTTTTTCTTGGCTTGGCATTTTTCAAATAGAGAAAAATATAGGTAGGTACTACTCTTTACGATTTATTTACTTGAAATTAAATCGTCTATTTTTCGATTGTTAAAAAAAAATATCCAAAGTTTCAATAGCCATTAGAATGTTACTTTTTTAATAACAGTTGACAATTCCGAAAGTATAATGAAGACTATTGTACACAAATATTTTTTTTAGTAAAATAGAAGTAGGTATAGTATTATAGGAGTACCTATAGTTTCCATAAGATCTCCATGTGAAACTAAGATTTATCTCGTGATTTATAATTTATTCTGTACAAATGGCGAAATTAAATAGTTAGTAAATTATTCTAGTGAAAATGAATATTAATATAGAGACCTGTATTCTTTCCCTACCCCAAAAGGGAAATAATGTACATAATTAATTGAAATAAATGAGTTAGGTTTTTATTAAATTTTTCCTGCTGACATTTAGATTTTAATTTAACAAAATTTGATTCTTTGTATTGAAATATGGTTTTTATTTATTTTCAGAAGTTCAAGTACCAACTCTCAGAAGAAAGACAAGGATCAAGATAATGAAAAAACGAAGCGAGTCAAAAAGGTAAAAAAAGAAAAGAAATCGAAGAAACGAACATCTAGTGAAAGAATACCTTCTCTTATTCCTAATTCTAGACTCTATCAGCCTCCTACTATAAACCTTCAAGTATCGAAAGATTCAGATTCTAAATCGCCGTTAATAGTGAGTCCAAGATACCAAAAACTTGGAATACTTCAGCAACCAATTTCAGTCAAAGATCGTGCGCTTAAAAATTCAGCCCATTTAGAAAATTCTTCCCACGAACGACGTAATAAGTTAGATGCCGTATCTCGGTATACAGGATCTTCTGACAATTGGAAACTTGATTTCAGTGAATTAATATTTGTCACCAAAACAAATTCAAATTATATTATACCTCCAAACCTTAATACATTCACCGCTACGTCACCACTAGCAAAAATATCTCTATCAATTCCCAATTACAAAACATTAACAGCTAAAGAAATTATCGACTCGTTGACTTCTCAAATAAGAGACTTTAAACTAACAGAATTAAAAGCTCTCGCTTTAGCCGCCGAAGAAGAACTCAAGAAGAGTCCGAGAGAGTGTTCGAAAAGTTCAGCTGATTCCAACAATAATAAAAAATGGCTCAGAAGTTCCCCTATATCGTTTAGAAAAATTCCAGTGCCAATCAAAAAAGAAGTGAAAAGGGAAGAAACAAAGAAACAAGACAAAATTATAAGAGGCTCTGTAAGAAGCAAAAGTTTGATAAGAAAATCTACATCGAGAATAGATAGTTTAAATACACCAACATACAATCATACTAGTTTTATTCCTAGAGAAAATACAAATTATCTTCCCCCTCTAGTCACCAGATCCCTAAATAGCATTACAGCCATCGAAAGGCTTGGCAAGAATATACATTGCAAAGACCTCAATGATAATCCAAACTATACTTCTAAATTGAAGACGACTTTAGAAATACGTTTACCGTCTGTCTCACTACTAAGTGACAATAGTGATACTTCTTTAGAATCTGTCTCTTGCACAAGTATTATTAGCCACAATTCAGTTACTAATATTTGTAATATTATATCAGATAAAAAAACTGCAGAATCCGAAAATAGCGATGGGAATACCGACTCGAATGAACTATCCTATAAAGATGACAATAATCAAAATGCGGGGATAAGAATGGATGATGGAAATAATACAAATGATAAATCAGTTGTTCCCAAAAGGAAAACATTGAAGAGGAGAAAAAGGTCCCTTTCATCCAAACCATCGAGCAGTGGCAAAAGTTCACCGAGAAACTCACACCCAGGAATGCCGACAATAGCACCAAAGAAGACCTGCATTTCCAAAGATTTTAAATTTACAAAAACTCAATCTACTCATGTGCAGAAATTGATCACCAAATCCCAGATTCGCCCAAATTGTAAAACAATTTTAAAGAATAGTAATAGCAATTCTCCAGTGTAATTCAAAGTAAGTAAGGAAACAATTCGCATAATAGAAACACTGAAACAATAAATGACCTCTTATAGTAATTTTGCGTAGATATTAAACATCTTTATTTCATTAGAATATTTTAAAATAATTGTCACATCACCTTAGTAGCTACAAAATATTATATTAATTAGTTTTAAATAAGCACTGGCAGTAAATTTTTCAATAAATTCACAATTTAATATAAAGTGTATCACATATTTAGTATGAAATTTAACTCATCAGATCGAGATGAATCATCAATAAATTTATCTTATGGAATATTCTATTGACAGTTGAAATTGTTTGCTTAAGTCAAAAACAGAATTATTATTACTTTATTGTAATAATAATTCTGTACATTTTGAAACTTTTCATATACTAATTCACAGAATTTATATTTATTATTAGTTTTATTGCTATATAGTTAACAGTAATGTCCTAGAAATTCATGTGCCACGTATGGTAGATAAGATGGGATTTTTTAAAGGCCCATTTAATATTCAAATGTTTCCATTTTGTTGTTTTTTAACTTTCCTGTTTTGGCACTCAGTTAATCTGTTGATTTTGGATTTATAATGATAGTCAATTCCCTATACCAACTCTTGTTATAATAATATGCACCAAACTCTACTTTTCAATACCAGTTACTATTTTGCACAAAAAGAAGAAAGTTTATTTTGATGTAGGTACCCACTTACCTTTATTTACCCTCTCTGAATTCTAATGTCACAACTGAATTATATTAAATCTCTAATTGAGATAAGTACCTAAGATTATAATATTACATTCCTACTTATTTTATTTAGGTATAAGTACCTACAAATCAAAGAATTGCATCTTTGTAAGTGAACATTCATTTATATTTTTAGTAATATGACATTGAATATGTACCAAGATCTAAATTAAACAAGGATAAGATTTTTTGTTAATGCTCTATTTTAAAATATATTGATGTTAATAAAAATTAAACAGTCTTTAATTTTTTATTCATAACAATATCTAGTTAAGTTTATTTGAAATAAAATCAATAACTGTTAACATAGCAATTAAATTGCTTCAAGTGGTGGGTCATATTATGCAGAATTAATTGAAAAATACCGACACGGATTCTGTTGGTAAAAAATAAATATCTAGTTTCTGACTTGCTTCAGATACAGAATATTCCTGTGAATATTCCTGCTGTCTGTACCCGGCCTGTATTTGTATGAAAATACTACTTCCTAATTAATTCATTTGTTCTAAACATTTCTGGGTAGGTATTGAAATTATTTAGTTAACAAAGCACATCTAGGTAACCACTGTAATAATTTATAATATAATTTGTAGCCTACAGATTTATTGAAACAAGAGAAAATGTTGGACTATCACCTTTGCATCTCTGGTAGCAACGTTTCCAGTAGAATTGTCTTAAGTATATTGATGACTTCAATTTAATTTTCTGCCTTCCCCCTCTGGATCTAGATGAAATTTAAATTTATGAGACGATAAATATGAAAAGTCTCCGGAATATGGCAAATTGTTATTGGGTGCGTGTTAAATAAATATTCAACAGAGTACCTGTTAGTTGACCAAGATGCAATACAGTAGGTACATAAATAAATAAATAAAAATGACAGAAAGATTTTTCTGTCTTTTTTTCTTGTTCCAATTAAAGTAAAGTTATAAAATTGTTGCCATACTCTTATTACCTAGTTCTATTACTGAGAATATTATATAAATTGAAATAAAAAACAAAAGAAACAATGAAATGCAATTTCTATGAGTTAATTTTACAATTGTTGATTGTGAAATTGTGATATTTCAGGGTGGCAACCTGGTGAAGTGGCAAGATAGTGGGAGGGGAGGGTAGCAAGTTAGCTCTGGGGTGTCAGGTGAGAGAAGAAGGAAGTGAAGAATCGAATGAGGTGGTGAAGAGCACCACAAGGACTTCCTCGGCGGCCACTGAACCACCCGACCTAGCAATGGCCAACGAATCCAATGGCAACAGAAGACAGAAACTGACCAGCAGCAATGAAGATCTCTCCGAGTACACAGATGCTGATGAGTCTATTTCGGCTCCCACGGAATTTCTCGCTGAAGTAATTATATTTATTTATTTATTTATTAACATGATAATTATAACAATAACATAAATTCAACATCATTATTTAATAAAATACTTAATTTGAATGTTAACAAAGTGAAAGTTCATAACTATAAATAGAATTTGAATTTATTTATAAAAATATGCCAAAGCTTCATTGTCATGTAACCTTTTCTCAGATAGTTGACTGGATGTGATATTGCCTCCGGGCAATAAGTCCGCTCTTTGTGCAATGTAATAAAATAATAACTATGCACAAAAAAGTGATGATAAAACAGCAGTATAAATTTTGCCTCCAAGTATTCTAGATGTGTCTAGCTACAATATTCTAGATGTGTCTAGCTACAATATTCTAGATGTGTCTAGCTACAATATTCTAGATGTGTCTAGCTATAATATTCATACTTATTAAATTTTAAATTCATTGTGAATTATTATAAAATGAATGAATATTAAATGAGTGAATTATTATTACATGAACTGTTTTATTATTAAATGAATTCAAATTTAATTTATAAATTATAATTGACATGGTTTTTTTGTGATATTCGCAAGAAGTGGGGAATAAATAATAATCTAGTTTTCGCCAAATATCTTGAACCAGGCTTCCAATTGAGACACAATTGAAATTTGTGTCTCTGCTTCGTTGGTATATGTGAAAATCGCCCCCCTTCTCGGCAAAATGACTCAATATATTTGGCGACAAGTACCTATACATTGTTTTACACAAGTGTCAATTTTATTTACCTTTGAGAATTTTCATTTTTTTAATCAAAAGATAAATTCTACAACTTCACAACTTGCTCATAATTAATAATTTAAAATATATTCTTTAAACTCTCCTATCTCCTTGTTATTTCTATATGGTAGACATAGCCCCCAAGTCAAATTGAAAACGCTGTTCGTTTTCGCCAAGCGCTAATTTTTTTTGTATGGGATTTGACGTTTGTTGTAGAAATTTTTTCTACAATAACAAACAACAAACGTCAAATCCCATACAAAAAAAATTAGCGCTTGGCGAAAACGAACAGCGTTTTCAATTTGACTTGGGGGCATAATGTATTCTAGAATGGTTTGATACAATAAATTGATAGATGATTGAAATAAAAATACTGAAATGAATGATTTTAGTTTTTTTTTAATTAAAATTAATTTGTTTTCAGTTTCTGTCTGCTTTGATGCTCAAAGATTACACAACAGCACTGAAATATTGTAAATTAAGTAAGTTTATTAAATATTTATTAACAAACAATATACCCAAAAAAATAATTAATTGCTATCCTTCAATAAATCTATCTATCATCTAGGTGCAATAAAATATATAATGATTACAATTATTTTATGAAAAACCTTTTTATTTCATGTTCATTTGAAAGCAAAAGGTGACGAAGGTGTGAACAAAATACAATATTGAATAAAATAAATTTCAAAAACATAAAAAAAAATATAATGTATTCTATTTAATTTGGCAAAATAAAATATGAAATTCGTCATTTCAGTTCTCCAATATGAGCCAAATAACGCAACAGCAAAGGAATTCTTCCCACTTATATCAGAAAAATTACAAAACTGTGAGTAAATTTAGTCAGTTAATTAATTTGAAATTTATTTTTAAGTGAAATAACCATGAAGGTGGTAATAATCATGAAGGTATAATAGTAATAACAAAGACAACTACAAATAAAGATGGAACCTTGTTTTACAAAAGTCTCTATGGGCTGTCTTTCAATTTCTTTTTATTTAGCTAAAAAAATAATGAAAAGTGTGATACACTTCATGCAAGTTGTTTAAGTATATTTAGGCAATCAATTAGATAAATATGATGTAAACAGTGGAAGTTGGTTTTATAATATCAATTAGTAATCGGGCCTTGGCCTTCTCCAACTTTCGCCTCCAACCCTCCCTGTCCTCAGCCACCGTTCTCCATCCAGTCACTTGGAGAAGCTGGATCGCAACTTTGGTTACTTTGTCTTTCCATCTCAGTCTTTGTCTTCCTATACTCCTGCTTCCTCCCGGATGCCCCATCATCACCCTCTTGGGTACCCGTGAGTTTGGCATTCTGAAGACTAGTCACAACCAGCATCATCAGTGGCATTTAATACAATGTAATGAACGCATACAGTGACAGTTTACATGTATCTAAAAATTAATTATAATATTCCTTATTTGGGGGGGTTGTCGAGTGCTCAATTAAAGAATATATCATCTTGAACATATATTATCTCCATATAATATTAATACACAATATAATACACTATATATACAGACGGCACGGCGATACAACATTTATTTATCGTTTGGTCATAGTATTACATCACGTCAGGAATACAATAACAAATTTTTGCTCGTCAGGGTCAGACCATCAGAGCAGCTCTGCTTGTCAGAGATTTATAACACTGGTTCTCAGGTACTCAAGAGTCTTCTCACTCAACAGCATGGAGTCAACTAGATGGCCCTGATATGCCCTGTGAGCACACAACAATATAGGTACTCAATACTGTCGGACGGTGCGTAGACAAAGAGCCACGCACCTACTTCATACCATTCTTATATACACACACCAATCTCACTGTCTCACTCGCACGCACTACTTTCACATATCCCATATTAATATAATCAAAAAATATTGTAATAAGAATACGATAAGTTGAAATAACAGACATGAAACATTAGTATAAATCTATATCTGTGTGTTTGCAGTATCAGTGGAGTCAAGTAGTGAAGGAAACGGTGATAGCAGCAGTGACGATGATGAAATAGAACCAAAGTCTTCACACTCAGAGTCCATGGGGAGGGATGGACCAACCAGTGGAAGTTATGATAGTGAGAAGGTACCATCTTCTTCAGAAAAACATCTTTCTGTTACATCAACAAATAACTAAGTCAAACCTTCTTTTATATTCAATGTGAAACAGTCAATTGATAAAATAATTAAATTTAGAAACAATTCAGACTACTGTCATATTTAATTATAATTTAAACAATACATACTAACATGAATAAACTAATCAAATAAAATAACTGTAACAGTATCTCGCTAATATTGAAGAAGAATAAGCATAATATATAATCATAAATATTAGGACAGAATTTGTTTATTGATGAAACACAAATGACGATGTTGTTTTTAAATAATCCATAGTTGTGAATTAGCAATATTGCACTGTAATGTAGGTATTAACATTACAAAATTATTGAAATAAATTTACTTTTGTACCTATATTTGTTGTAACATTTGTTTATCCAAAATATTTTGGTAAATTGTCATTTTTACATAAATGGACTTTACACATAAACACACACTCATTTATTATTTATCTAGTACATATGTAATTGTAATTTGTAATGTACAATGTTAACAAAATTATATACATACATTTTTTTGTAGGAAAAAAAATAATAAATTTTTGTTCAATTTGATGTTTATTTTTTTGTGTAATTTTTATTAGTACATAAAAAAATCTGCTGGAATTTTGAAACACATAAAAAATAATTTCCTTTAGTGATGGTACTGCGTAAACATTCAATTTATAAGAAATTTAAAATCTATCCAGAGGAAGAAGAAGTCTTGTAGTAATAATACTCTTTGGTAATAACATGTTTAGCAAATCTAAATACCTATCTATATTCAACTGCACAGATTTTAAGCAATTATTCTGCATTCATGACTTTTCTGCCATATTTAATATTAAAACTAGGTAGGTACAAAATATAACTTTTTTTTTAAATACATTCAATATGAATCTATGACATATTCTGTATGTCCAGGACCCCTTTCAGGAGTCAAATTATTATTATTATTATTGATCAGACATGCTGATATATTTGATCTCACAGCAGCAGTCACTTGTTTAGTCTGTCAAGTTTATTTTTAGTAAACATTTTGTGCAGCAAAAAGTTCCGGTGGCAGACGATTCCATGCATCCACAACTCTATTCCGCTTGTGACAGTGTTTGTTAATCTTTGAACCATGACCTCTTAAGTAACGATTTATTGTGGATCAATCCAACGTATTTCCAAACTGAAATAATGATATTTTAGCACAAGTTATTTTAGTCTTGTAGTTGGTTGTTTCATGTGTGTTGTTTTATAATTTATATAACATTTGATTTCTATATTATCCGGATATATTATTATGAAAGAGTGGGTTTGTGAAATAGTTGAATAAGGTGAAATAAACAAAATAATTTATTTGTGATGTCGAAACATTGTTTTTTGTATTTTTTAAATAAAATTGAAGTTCATAATAACAGATGTCAACAAAAACAATAATGGCGGTATGCACAATGCGCAGGCACGAGGGATAGCATGAATGCGATGTGTTTATAAACATGGTATCAGGTATAGAGCACTCACAATGCGCAGGCACGAGGGATAGCATGAATGCGATGTGTTTATAAACATGGTATCAGGTATAGAGCACTCACGACACTAATGCCAATAATATTTGATTCATATTTTAATATAAGAAAATAGATAATATGATCGGATACGTGTTTTTGTTTTTTATATATTTTTATATAATTTAACTTGAGTTTGTATTTCTGTGCACCGGAAATTTAAGAAGAGTTGAGCCTAGGGCTTAATCAAGAATTGAATATTTTTTAAATTGCACGCAAACATTGGATTTTTTTCCCTGTCGGGAGTCAAATGTTGTTTTTTTTTTTTGACAAAATTTTTAATATCTCAATAGAGACGAAGTTGGAATACTATAAAATAACCAGGAGCTCAAGGCACCTACAGGGCTTGCGACCTGTCAATAAGAAGACATAATTGGTGTACGTTATGCAAGAGCATAAAGTGATCATGTAAACCAGCCAACGACATTTCGTTAGCCCTGTAGGTGCGTTGAGTTCCTGGTTCTTCTATAATATTACAACTTCGTCTCTATTGAGATGTTAAAAAGTTTGTTAAAAAAAATCTCAATTAAGAATGTTGGTGAAATGCAAATTCATTGAGTGATGCACTCAAGGATTTGAGCTCCGAGAAGGTAGTTGATGATCCATTTGATGTTCCTTGGTGAATGCGGCTGTTACAGTTTCAAGATTTGAATGCGACAGATTTACAATTTTATCAAAAAAAATTTTTTCCAGGATGATGAGCCACCTTCATTAGAAGCCTCGTACGAAGGAAATATTCCAGATAATCTAGAAAACCTTTCAACAGGACTAGACAGTCGATCGGCGGCTGCTTTAGATAAAGCGGGATGTTCTGCAAAAGGTCACAGAACAGATTCAGATGGTACAACAAACAGTTATTCTAGTTTGGAAGACGAAGAAGTTGTACGAGATGACAATATTCTGGAGGAAGTTGTGGTGGAAGACAACTATGCAGATGGTGATGACAATGGCAACCCTGTGGCATACAAAGAAAAGAAAAGTAAGCATCTGTCATATTTTTACTGTCACAAATATTTAGACATAGCATTATTTTATCTTACCTTACAGTGTCTATAGTTTAGAGTACCTACAGCTACTGGAGAAATATTATCTAGTTCCAAGTTATTGAATTTGATCACAAATAATTAACTTGTACATAGATGCAGTATTTTTCAAAGAAGAGAGGTATTTTTACAAGTTGTCATACAAATAAACTATAGGATATTTTTACAAGTTGTCAAACAAATAAACTATAGGATATTTGGAGATAATCAAGCACATGTTTATTGGCACATCTTCATTGATCATACCTTAGATTATATATGATACAGATACCTAGTCAGCGCAATGAATGTATGCCAACTTAAACTACGCTGAAACAGGCAAATTTCACTCGCCCGGCCGTATACGTACACCTAGCGATACGCAATACGTTGTAGAATACGTTGCAATATGCAATATTATGTAGATCGGTTGGTCTACATAATACGTAGACCAACCGATCTACCGCCTCACACACACATGTAAAAAAATCTTGGCATACATTTTAATTCGAAATTTGTACTACACTCGGCTTCTGTACCTTATATTTCTATGGATCATATATTCATTGTAAAAAAAGCTACCAACCAAACCAGGGATTCTTATATTTATTGCATATTTGAGATTTAAGAGAACAGCATGAAAGATAATGTTGACAAATATTTGAATTTCAGTTCCTGCTGACGATGACTGCAACTTTAATTGGTTTACTAAAGTAAGAACAGAAATCAACAGGAACGATTTAGGAATCACATCAACATCATTTCAGGTATATTTTTTTTTATCTTTTTAATGATAAGTATAATATATGTCCTATTCTGATTCGTCTAAATTTATCCGTCTGAATTTTAGTATATGAGAAATGTCAAAAAGTTGACTGCATTTATACGGGACTCATTGCGTCACACTACGTGGATAAAATCCTTTGATCCACGGTCACCCGTTGGTTATAGACGTTTTCGTACTCTGAAACGAATCAGAATAGGACATGATATAGAAAGGAAAGTATTTATATTAATAGGACTAACTCTTTCTACTATAAGTTGAGGTAACAGAGTTTTCATTAAGGTTAGAGAGTATTATTTATAAATATTTCAGTATATGTAAGATTATAGAGAATTTTTGTAATGAAAAATTATATATTATATATTACTACGACAGTGAAATATTCGCTGATAATTTCAATATTATTACTTTAAAAATTTGTATACTGTGTAGTATCACCTTCATGATAATGAATTCATAACAAAAACATGTACCTAGTTTGAATTGTTGTTTTCTTAACAAAAGCGTGTACTTTCCAAATATAAATTATTTAGGTATAAAATGTTATTTGATTTTCCAGACAAGTTCAGACTCAGAATCTCCCACAGATCCAGTCACACAACAGACTATTGAAATGTTGAGAGCTAAATTTGTCCATGCAACTAATTAAACAAACATACATACATTTTTACTAAAAATAGGTTTCTCATAATCAATCATACTTTATCACATTAAATAATATATTTTTATGTACCTACTATTTTTATCACATTTGCTAGAGTTGGAAGATTTTGATTTTTACAAGTACTTTCTATATTTTAATGTAGAACAGAAATTTTTGCATACAAATACAAAATATTATATTGTTTAACAAAAATTCTCATTTGAGATTCAAAATATTTTGATATTAACTATTCAATACATGATATTCTTAACAACTAAAAAGTTTTTGTATTAAACAGTAAAATCATTTATGTAATAATTTCAAAGTTCTTTTGTTATAATTACTATCACAGAAGAAGTTAATAATTATAAATCAAATTATTTATAAAAGTAAATAAAAACACATAGTTTATGAATGACTAATGAGAATGTGACTCATGAGCGTCAGCACTTTTGCCAAACACAGCCGGCATCCTCAGAGGCAAGAATCATAACAAGAGTTTGAGGATGCTGGCTGTGTTCGGCGAAAAACTATGTGTTGCTAATTTATTTTTATAAATAATCATGTTACTATTCAATTATTTAATTCCACTTTTTCAAAATATAAATTATTATCAAAGAAAAATAACTAATAAAACTTTTATTAAATTTTCAATGAATTATTTTGAATTTCTCTTATCAATTTTATCACAGAATCATTTCATGAATGAAAAAAGACGTAGACTGAAGAAATTAAAATATGATATAAGGTACACCTACATACATAGGTACCTACGTATGTTAATATCATCATTCAACATTTTGTATATTCCATATGTTGTTAAACTAAATTTTCTAGATTCTTAAGTAAGCATATTATTGTAATATTGTACTTGAAGGACCAAGAGATTGACTTATTAATATTTCTCTAGATTTCATTTTGAATAGAATCACAAATCCTTGGTCTACATATAAAAAGAAAACTATTAAAAAAATCTTAGATGACTTGTTGAATTTTTCATACAAAAATAAAGAGAAATGTCTATAAAAATATATTTGTATTGTATTATACCTATTTAAATTGTTGAGAAAATTTCATATCCGTGAATCATAATTGATATACGTAGCGTTTTAAATTTGAGTGTATTGAGTCAATCATAATATTATGTGAATGTGATTTTAATGTATTCATTGTACCTAATATGGTATAGGTTTTAAAATAATTACTTTAAAATCCTGAAAGATATGATAATCCTATTGAGAAAGATTATAAAGCACCATTCATAGTTTGATTTTCAGCAGATAAACACTTTATTTTCAATTATTTCTCATGGAATTTAAACACTGGTTAGTTGGAAGAATAAACTTGCCAAATACTTACAGAGAGTTGCAAGAAAGTGTTAACAATATTTAAATCATTTATTTGATAGTAAATTGCAGTTTTGTATTAATTGAACATTTTAATAAACATTAAATATTATAAGGAATGGATATTGCTTAAGTGAAGACTGAACGCTGCTGAAATAACGTAAGTGTAGTGTGAATTTGTATTTACTATTTATTATACCTATACATAAATACATAGATATTATGTATTTTACATATTTACTTTTTCAAATAATAATAATAATTTTAGTGTGTGTTTTGTATGAATATATATTTAGTTTTTACGATCACAAAATTGATGTGTGAATTAATTGAATATTCCTTGTATTTGATAGTATTATTGAATCAATTTGATTATCTCGTAATGTGTGTTGTTTTCCAATCCTGATACCGAATTAAATATTAATTATCAGTGTACTGTTCAAGTGGATATGGATCAAGTGTAGGTATTATTTCTTCAAGATATGTGTGAATATTGTATAATTCTAAATCTGGCCTACTGGAAACTTACATATCCTTCTGATCTATATATATATATATATATATATATATATATATATATATATATATATATATATATATATATATATATATATATATATATATATATATATATATATATATATATATATATATATATATATATATATATATATATATATATATATATATATATATATATATATATATATATATATATATATATATATATATATATATATATATATATATATATATATATATATATATATATATATACGTGTTAGTTGTGTGTTAATTAATGTGTTAAAACAGTACCAAGAAATTATAAAATGTTCTTTGTATGTAATACTTTTGCTTATTGATGTAATAATTTGTATTTATAGCAAATTATTTAAATATGAAGTATTGCAAACAATTTGAGATGAAAATGATTCAACACTAAGTTAGAATGTGATCAATTGAAGTCAGACCAAAAATAGTAAGACCTTATGTTTAAAATATTTTCATAGAATCAATACAATTTTAAATGTGATTTTAGATAAACTGCAAAAATATTTACTAGTCGAAATTTCCATCCCTTTATTTTTAAATTCACATAAAGTGTACAAAGAAAGTTTGTTCTGTGGTAATAATATTATATTACCTCATATTTACTCCTCCAAGGTCATGTCAAATATTAGGTCCACTATTATATATTGTCAGGTCCCCTCCGACGTTGAGAAAGCCTCCCTGTCTTGGGCAGTGCGAAATAACTCCTCCACTCCTCCATATTGATTTGAAGCCAGCCAGGAAAGCTGCTTTCTTTCAACCCCTCTATGACCCTCGATTTACCCCTTTGTGACAAAACTGAAGGATGGTATATTTTTCACCTCTCAAAATATGGCCGAAGTATGACACTTTACGGCCCTGTTGGTGTTGGCTCTACGTAGTACCTTAGTGTTACTGACCATGTTAGTCCATGATATTGTCAGCATTGTATCTTCTTATATGGGCAGACTCCAGTCTCGCCTCGTGGATATCCTGGAGGGTGCCGCTAAATTTCCTGAGCTGGCAGTCTTGCACCATGTGCTTTACTGTCTGCTTAGCTCCACATTCACACTCTGGGTTCTCCATCTTCCCCATATAACACTTGACCATTCTTTGTCTCAGCTTTAAGTTTATATTGTCATTGAGAAGATTTTTCATTTTGCAAAATGCCGACTGGGCCGCTTCTATCCTGCAGTCAGGGTCTAGATTTTTGGTAATTATACTGCCCAGGTACTTGAATTTGTTTTACCCTTCGATACTAACACCGTTAAGTTGGAGTTTTTAGTTTCAAGTAAGAGAAACAAATAATGTTACATAAACCTACATAGCACTCTTTTTGTCATACTCATATTTATAATAATAATTTATGAAACACTATTTAGTGATACAAAATCACTTCAAGTGCTCTATGTTGGCTTACAGATACATAACAGTCGTAAGTAGTCTACCCAATACTTACTTAATACAATATAATATCTTCCTAAGTTATTTTGGTCTGTATCAAAAAGCAAAAGTATTTGTATAAATTTAAGAAATACAATACCTATTAATAAAATAAATAAATTTAAGGATGAGATTGTTATGACAGTAAAAGGTCAATATTATATTATCTTGCTATATTAATATTATTTAATAACATTAAATAGATATTTATTTCTACAGAATGTACTGCTACATTAACTTTGTGCCTTTGTTCATTTTCTAATATGTAATATTTAGATGTATATTTGATAAATATTACTCTTGTGAAAATTTTATTGTACTTAAAATAATAAATATATTGATTGAATCAACTGTCACCACATCCTACAATCATTTGAAAATATAAATATAATAATTTCATTTTTTATATTCAGGGAACATTCACATTTATCTTTCACTTATTGTGATAATGAACTAACAGTAACTTATTCATAATAACTTATGTTAGGTTTAAAACAGTGTATAACAACAGTAGGTACTGAAAATCACTATTCATAATAGCATATATACTTATAAGGCAATAATGTTGAATGAAAATAAATCCCAAACACTATTAGGAACGTTGTATTTTTTTTTCAAAACATGCAACAAATTTCAAATCACCGGAGAAACATGAATGAATTGCGACGTTGTCAGCTCAAACAGTATATTGTTATATTGGTATATAAATGTTATTATGAATAGTCAAGAATATAAGTATGTAAGTGCTTATACTGTGTTTTAGCCATACCTATAATGTTTTTACCACAGTATAATGAAATATTATGAATAAGACTATAAGTATATTATTATGTTTTATCTCTGTTAAAATAACCTTTGTTATTAATCTGCTCAAAAAGAAAATGTTTTCTATATCATTTAAAATGTTTTATAAAACAGGACAAAAAAAACAACTAAATATGATTATTGCTAAATATCTATGAGAACACTATTTTTCTATGTTATCAGTTTTTATGAATGTTTCCTATTTTTTGTGGGGAAAAACGAAATTCTGTATCCCAAAATAATAACTTGTTACGATAATACTATATTTAAGTAGGTCCATATTATTTAGGTAAACCAAAAACAAAATAAAAAAGGTTCTTTTGAAAACATTATTTTTTCTGAAAACAGGACAAATATATTGTTTTGTATTAATTATAATTTTCATAATTTAACAAAGACAACTAAAAAAAGCCTATTTGACCTCTGAAATGGCCTGAGTAGTTAGAATAATGAAAATATATAATATTTATAATAGTTAATACCCAATAGAAACTGTTTGTATGAAAGGTGCGATATATCTGTACAAATTTAATTTTGTAATTCTGTATAATCTTATAAATAAATGTGTATCCAATAAAAAAAGTTATTTTTTTTTAAGATATTTATTTTTTTAATAAGAAGTAATACATATTTATTTTCCCGCCAAACTGCAAAGCAGTTTGTTGTCAGAGCAGATTCTCTCACAGTCTCACATAATATTATAAAATTCACATAAAATTATTTCAATAAACTTATCTCAAATATTAAAGAAACAGAAACTAAACAAAAATTTAAATAAACCTTACACATAATTTATCTACATTATGTCACCATTCTCCTAAATATCAACCTGCGCCCATCACCATTCTCCTAAATATCAACCTGCGCCCGTCACCATTCTCCTAAATATCAACCTGCGCCCATCACCATTCTCCTAAATATCAACCTGCGCCCGTCACCATTCTCCTAAATATCAACCTGCGCCCATCACCATTCTCCTAAATATCAACCTGCGCCCGTCACCATTCTCCTAAATATCAACCTGCGCCCGTCACCATTCTCCTAAATATCAACCTGCGCCCGTCACCATTCTCCTAAATATCAACCTGCGCCCGTCACCATTCTCCTAAATATCAAACTAATGTTGATTTATCACCCATCATATAATAAAAAGGATGGAACAATGAGAGGAACATTCATAACTGTATAAATAAAACACTAAATCAACGTAATTCCTTTAATAATTTATTTACAACTTTTTAATAAAACACAATTAACTATGTTGGTTTTCTTCATTTGTTACTAAATTGATACACAAAAATTAAAAATAAAATAATGTTAACAACTCGGTCATAATAAAACGATAAACAATACATTTTGGTCAGTTTAAATTAATACAAATTTGTAGAACATAGCATATAATTATGTAACAAACATAGCATATAGATGCAAAATTTTATGAAGATATTTGAAAATTTGTTATACTTTAATTTAATGACACACAGAGACCTTACTACAAATCCGATCCTAATAAAGTCATATTCACTAAGAACCTACCTTTGTAACGGAGAATAATGCGGTAGGTACGTATGTATGTATTAATCATTAAAGTCAATAATTTGAATATGCACAGGCAACAGGTAGGTAAGTTCTAAACCATAACCGCCCACCTTAGGCCTGCGAACATAATATACCTAAGTCGCCCGTGTGAACAAATTTTAAAATTCCCACCAAATTGAAAAAAAAAATTGAGGCAAGTGTAGACGAAAATTCACAAAAGAATATCATAGTATACCATCGTCATCTCTCATACAATATCATAGTAAACCATCGTCATCTCTCATACAATATCATAGTATACCATCGTCATCTCTCATACAATATCATAGTATACCATCGTCATCTCTCATACAATATAGAATTGAACTGCAAATTCATTCTGCCTTTTTGCTGGAAAAATATCTCCAAAGTTACAAGATTCTTCAGAAGCATTTATAGATTTCTGGAAATTGGTGCCAAAAAAGACTTTCTTGCAACAACTGATCTGGCCTTTCAAACAACTGATCTGGCGGTTCAACATTAAATTTGTGAAAAGACTTTTTCAAATCTTAATTTCATAAAAATTAAATATCGCACATCTCTAACTGAGCAAAATATTTCTGATTTGTTGTTATCAAAACAGAAACAATATCAGAAATCACATTCTTTATTTGTCAGAATATGCTAAACGACAATATTAGAATGTTACATTTATTTTGTTATACAACATCAAATTGTTAACAAAAGTTATAAAACTAGGAACTGTCAATGATCTGTTAAAAATGTTGAACAGTCTTGTTCTAAACAAAAGTTTGAAATTGGGATTGGATTCCATTTTCAAAAGTTATTATTATTTTATAAAGTCAATTCAATCTACATATGTACATATTTATATTATATGTATTCGTAACTGTCTTATTCGTAAGTCAGGCCAAGCAATCTTTGCTTTGAATGTGAATAAATAAATCTCTTTCAAAAATTAAACTTAACAAATAGTGAAATAAACTTTACAAGTAAAATAAAAATGACCAGATCCAAACTGAGTTATTGACTGATTGGTAGTTTCTTTTATAGAACTATGGATTGAAATATTTCTTTACAAGATGGTTTAATTTATGGAAATCAATATAAGTATAAATATTGTATTGTTGACTTCAATTAGTTTTGTAATTTATCATAATTTAAACTTGGTTTGTTATTATACATTTCACAGTCAACATGTTGTGATGCACAGTTTAGAGCATATACACATTGATCAACGTCTTTGGCACAAATAGTCCTGTATACGGACTGGCTGCCTTACAAAAAAAAACTTGGTTCATTAAATACTTTAAGATATGATTTAACATTTCGGTAAAAATGATTTTAGATTGCAAACGTTTTTATGACAAAAATACTTTACAAATAATTTTAGCAAATTCTTGAAATGAATTTGAGAATAATACAAAATTTATAAGATATAGAATATTCAGTTCATGTGACAAACAATATTAATCAAGTTCGCATTATTTGGGTAACCAAGTCATCTCAAATAAGTATAAATGGTGTAATCCTTAGGTATTATATACTCTTTGATAATATTGCACAAATGATTAAATAAGTAAAGGTAAAGGTAAATTGTCATGGGTATATGATATGACATAGGTACATAATTAGTAAATGCATATTTTGATTTTTAACTATTTTGATATTTCATATAATTCAAAATTGACAAATTGATTTGCTAATTCTTTTGAGAAAGTCATAAAAATAACTAACTGGAATTAAGATGACCAACTCTAGAGCCAAGTAGCCACAACCCAACTAGCAAAGTAGTCGTATAAATAATAGTTATATGACTTCTAGTCGTACCTATAGGAGTTTTATAGTGGTTATTAACTTACTCTGTTTGTCGTATAAACGTTGTACATCTGACGGTTAAGTCGTCTAACTAAATAGTCTAATAACAACGTCCAATAAACGTTTTTGCTACGTAATTATACAACGATCGCATAATGGTCGTAATCAAAATGTTTACTTAACAAAGGACTAAGTCGTAAGAACGTTTCAGTCGTATAAAGGTTTTTAATAAGACAATATCGTCGAAATAAGGGTATTTTTAAAACATCTAAACGACTTATTGGTCTATAAACGCTTTAGAAAAAACCATAATTTGACAGTTGTATTTATTTATCGTATGGGTTAATCACATACACATCATAACAAAACAAAGTTTAGATACAAAAATAATAGTAATTAGCACAAGTAGGCTTGCTTCTCAAGGTTTACGGTTGACGGTTGTATAATGGTATTATGGATGACTTCTATACGACATAAAGTTATTAGTGCAACGATTATCTACATTTTATTCAACTGTTGGTTTTATAAATGTAAAACAAAAACCTTTATAAAACATACAGTTGTTTATGAACCTGTTATATTTCTATTATTTAACCAATTGAGCCACCAAGGCTGACAAAATTATCATAAGTTTGCAAAACATTTGACTAAAAAAGGGTAGTATCCCGATATCAGGATTTTGGATACTACGCACCACGAAATTATATACCTAGGTACTACAAATAGTACAAATTATATACCTAGGTACTACAAATAGTACAAATTATATACCTAGGTACTACAAATAGTACAAATTATATACCTAGGTACTACAAATAGTACAAATTATATACCTAGGTACTACAAATAGTACAAATATGCAAACTCTTTATGTGAGGTATTTTATATGTTAATAATTAATTTTTATTATTTTTTTTTTCTTTGTATAAATTCAATATTGTTCCAATATAATCTGTTTTTTTTAAGGAAATAAATAATAATTTTTATTTTTATTAATTTAAATATAGTTTGTTATTTTTTTTATTGTGCAATTATGTTATTGTAAATAATAAATATATACCTACTACTAATTCCAATCCTGCCTTATACCAATAACAATGGCGGTCGATCTTAGTCTTTTAAAAAACGTTTATTTTACTAAAGGTTGTATAATAATCGTATAACAGTCGTTCAATGACTTGTACTACAATGGCTGACATTAAACCAATAAAATATTTTCTAAATATTATTATAAATTGACCAAATTTCAAATATTCATGAGGGGGGACAGTAAATAACTGAGTATCATTACATACATATATACAATACCAATAAAGTGACATTCCCACATAAATCTAGACGTCATACAGTCTTCGTCAAATAAACCATTAAGATTCCATATTAATTTCAATAATAAACCATTTAAACAAACTTACCTTATTTGTCAATGTTTTTCACAAAAACTACAAAATGTCAATTTTTTTCGTGATACGAAAAGAATAATAAGAACATGTTTTGTAAAGATAATTTCAAAACATTTATTCAACTTTAAAGTCGTATAAACATTGTATAAAGGTTTCGTTAAACCTTTTATAAAACATATTGGTCAGTTATCAAACCTTTATACGATATTTTGGTTAAGTAAAAGTTTTCCCTGTACTTCTTATACAACGTATTGGTCATTCTATAACCATTATACTACCATTATTCAACTATTTTTGTTGCTATGTAAACCTTTACTCAACCATTACTCGACCAATAGGTCGTATAAATTGCGCCAAAATCGCCTTTTATAACCGTTTACATAACGTTTATACGACCAACCTAACCAGACCAGAAGTCGCATAAAAAACGTTGTCTCAACTTTTATAGGACTTTATTTTGCTAGTTGGGAAAGGCTAACTTGATTCAAGTCTGAATTTGTGAAATGAAACAATGAAGTCTCTGAAATGTGTCATTTTATTGGTAATGTGTTAAATTAAAGAGAAAATATAAACAAAAAATTCATACATATGTATCAGACATATATTGCTTAATGTGCATTGCTAAATTCATACATATGTATCAGACATATATTGCTTAATGTGCATTGCTAAAAAATAATTTAAGATATTTTATCAAACTTACATAATATAAAAATGAGAAATTCAAAAATGCATAGTAAAAAATATTTTCTAAGGAGCAAAAGATTATTTGATAAATACATACATACAATAAAACATTGTGTAATATTAAATATGTTTATATATATTTATTTTATCGTGGATTCGTAACCTTTTTATAGCAATTTATTATAAAGGATTTGTTTTAATATTATGTACATTCGAAATTTAAAACTCATCTAAAATTCTAATGTATTACATTCAAAAATGCAATTACAAAAAAAGACTTAATATAAACTAACACACACACTCAAGAGATACACTTCAGTCCAGATTATTAAATAACATACTGACATTAATATTTTATACATGTGCAGTGAAACCATTATAAAATTTTATTCAATATACCAACAATTTTAACTCAGTATACTGTGCTCATAAACCAAATAAACATTATTGTTAAGAATGCCTGTGAGACTAGTGTGTGTGTGTGTATACACGCATGTGTCGTGCTTTCATTTATAAGGTAATCCACACCGACACACCAGTCATTGGTCACAATGTCCCCACATTATGATATGGTAAGAATGGCCATAAATTAAATGTTGAAATTTACAATTAAAATGATACTTCTCATCAAATTGTAATGAGAATTAAACAAAGTTTTAACTAAGGCACAGGCAAAACTGCCACCAAAATAAAAAGGCACAGACACAAGGAGGTATCTAATAGCAAGTGAGTTATGGTTGTGGTCACCAACTGATATTCCTGTTGATCAAATTATTAAAAAACAACCATAAATCAAATATACTACATAAAGCATGCTAATTATTTTAAATTTAACCAAAGTTTAAACAAAATGGAGAGGAATTTGCCTGATTTTAATTTTCGTATTATACAACAGAGTCTCGATAAACCAAATTCCCTCTACCTCCAAACAACTGTCTTCTGTTTGTCAGTCACTATAGTAGGTAATGAATGATAAAGCATTGTCTATGTTGCTAAATATCACTGGTCAAACCTAAATATTTCACATAATTAAAACAAATTTTCAGTTACAAAAAACATGTTTTATTTTTAATTTTACATGCCTTTGGCTTCATGTCTCGGAACAGGGTGTAAATTTTCAATGTTCAGGTTATGGAAGGGTCTACTATAATAATATGTTATAATGTTTGATTGCACATTTCTGTTGATGTTTTTAAATGAAAACATTATTGATTAATTTTAGGAAATTAAAAAAATAAAATAATTTGCAGGTTTCACTTAACTCAATCAAATTACTTTAAAAGACTATATATTACCTTGATGCCAATATTATGTTAACCTACAAAGAGAAGAGCACTTTATTCATTGCCTAGAAAATACACAATGAAGTTACAATACATAAATATATATATATATATATATATATATATATATATATATATATATATATATATATATATATATATATATATATATATATATATATATATATATATATATATATATATATATATATATATATATATATATATATATATATATATATATATATATATATATATATATATATATATATATATATATATATATATATATATATATATATATATATATATATATATATATATATATACACCTACTATTATGAATGTGTGTGTGTGTGTGTGTGTGTGTGTGTGTGTGTGTGTAAATACATCATATACCTACCTATATATTACTACTACATAAAGTAAATGTAAAAAGCATGAAATTTATATATATATATATATATATATATATATATATATATATATATATATATATATATATATATATATATATATATATATATATATATATATATATATATATATATATATATATATATATATATATATATATATATATATATATATATATATATATATATATATATATATATATATATATATATATATATATATATATATATATATATATATATATATATATATATATATATATATATATATATATATATATATATATATATATATATATATATATATATATATATATATATATATATATATATATATATATATATATATATATATATATATATATATATATATATATATATATAGATCCCACTACATTTTTTGCGTCCGCCAAATATCCGACAGATCGGCGTCCACCACTTCTACTTATTATTTTAGGTTTATGTCAGTGAATTTAGAGCTATTTGTTGCTCAAAATCATTGTAGCCATAAGGGTTTTCTTGTAAATTGAAAAATATAAATATTCAGTTTTATCCTATTTTGGTACGTTTGACACGTCATTTTCATACTTGCGTCCATGTGTATATTTTTTGTATATTTTACAAATATCTTCCTATAGTTTTCACGTCCATTTTTTTATCTTTATTACTGCGTCCGGTGTATATTTTTTGTATATTTTATATATTTCTTCATATAGTTTTCACGTCCATTTTTCTATCTTTATTACTACTTCCGGTGTATATTAAAAACTTTCCTATGCATAATTGACATCATACTTGCGTCCATGTGTATATTTTTCGATATTTTATATATTTCGTATATTTTATATAGTTTTCACGTCCATTTGTTCTAGCTTTATTACTACGCCTTCTGTACACAGGCGATTTCTTAGTGTGTACATAAGTGCACTACACTGCCTTCTAAAATTAATAAATATGTATTATATCCAAAAAACTTATTCAAAACACTTGCCAAAATACGTTATAATGGTACCTAGTAACTTTGTTAGTAGATGCGTGTTTGTATATAGCGCCAAAATTCGTATATTATAGGATTGTGTGCATAATTTATATGAACGTAATTTTTCTACATATTATCTCATAGTAATACGAAATTTTGCCGATCCGTGATTGTGAGCGACACAGATAGCGCTTCATTGGTATGTGTTAGAAAAGGACAGAACACTGTCCCGGTCGGTGCTTTGCTCCAGACATGCGTATTGAAGACATAAATACTGTCCATAATGAGTTAACATCAACATGCGTACTAACAACATTTTACTTATTATTTGTAAGGATTATTTTACATTAACTTACGTACAATGTTATGACAAACATCTGTGGTGTGATGGTGAAGTTTGTCCGAATGTTCATTAATGTCAGAGTAAAATTAAAAACATCTTTTGTAATATCAATAAGGATATTAAAAAAAATATATCAATTAAATTGCTCGTTCTATATTATAGGGATGTTTATTTCAATGTCGATGGACTGATATTATCAATTTAACAACTATGTTTTTTTAAATACCTACGATGTTTAGAAACATATTGTGAATTATTGTTCAATTTATTGACAGCTTACTGTTGAGTCCGACGGTGTTTTTATACGCAGTTTTGAAGAAAACTACATTATTATAACATAAGACCATCTCAATATTTTTTCAACGATGTTACACCAACAAACATTTGATCTCCTCTATCGTAGAGTTTTATACAATCGTGTAATCGAAAGGCATGCACAAATTTAAGAGCGTTGAACTTTTTTTTAAATTTTCATATAGATATCAACCGGGAGTATAACATCTAGGATTTTATGAATCTTTTATATATTTTGAAGTACTCGTATATTATACAAATAACAAAAGTTTTTATTTGATTTTTTTGTTGTGATATATTTAGTCAAAAGATAATTTTGTGTTAAAAAATGTTGGGGAAATTCATTATTTAAATATAATATAAAACACACTACATAGGTACCTACTTTGTTTAATGTCACTATTTATTAGATGAAGTACTTACGTACTAGGTACATCATATAAATTTAATATGTACCCAAACATTATTTCTTTCAAAATAAATTATAAAATAAAACAAAATTCAAAGGCTCGCCATTGAAAAAATATATATAAAATTTAAAAATAATAATAAATACTTCCTTGCACCCTGTGCATGTGGCCATTTCATTGCTATTCGACAATTTCATCTAATTTATTTACCTAGTGTTTCCAGCCCCGATAAGCAAGAGTTACGTGAGAAATAATTTTAAATAAATTTATAAACATGAATGTAGATACCTACATAATATATTATAATATTGTGTATAGGCGACTGCCATAGAAATCGTATGAAGCAATGTCGTCACTAAATTCAATTTATGTAAATTTGAGATGTACTACTACAATGTTACTATGTTTTATAGAAAATTAAATTATCTATTTGGATTGTTTCGGTTTTTTTCGATATTATTAAAAACTAAGGAAATATAGGCAGTTAAAACACATAAATTTAAAAAAATGTTTTTCTTAATAAAAAATGTTTGAGAAACTCTGGAATTTTTTTGAAAAAACTCGTTTGAGATTTTGTATTTGTCTATGTTCGTACCAATTTTCAGCGTTCAAGCTTTTATGGTTTCTGAGATATATGGAAAAATAAAGTAAAAATTCAAAAGTTGATAACCCCTGACTGAAACAAAAATTCAAAATTCTGAGTATAAAAGTTTTGTAGGCCTATAACTATTTATGTATTCTGAAGTTTTGGGCTCTGTAAATTGAGCAGATCAAAAGTTATAAGGGGAGACGGACACACACACACACACACACCCTCACACACACACACACACACATGCACGCACGCACGCACGCACGCATGCACGCACGCACGCACGCACGCATGCACGCACGCACGCACGCACGCATGCACGCACGCACGCACGCACGCATGCACGCACGCACGCACGCACGCACAAGCACACGCATACGCACACAAAACTCACACGAAATATTTTACTCCGAATTCTGAGTAAATCCGTGTATGGAACATATATGCTGTGAAGCCACTATGTTGGTGTTTTATGACTTGGAAAAGCCGTGAAAAAAGTAGACCCTGCATACAATTCTCGCGTATCCTGGCTTGAAACATTGTCGATATGTTAAGAGAACAAAGGTCTCTTAAACAAATCGACAATTGAAATATGTAATTAAGATAAACGCAAAAAAACAATAAGAAACTAGTTGCATGTAATACATGAGATCCAACTATCGATAACGATAGTATGTTAGTTGAAGAATAAGTACCAAACTATAAACCCATAAATCCAAATTATTGAATATTTTAAGATATTTTGTTTTCTATACAACAGATGTAGGTATGTATGTCAAGATAGGACAGTATGGAGGTCAGTCCTTTTTTCTAACCAGAATATGAAAACAGCATGATGGTATGATGGACGACATTATATAGAATATGATATTTGCTGCGAAGCCTCTAAGTTTGTGTTTTTTGCATGCAATAAGTCCACTATGGTAGGTATACAAAATGTTCCTAATACGCGCATCTTGGCTTAGTACTGTCGATATGTTTAGATAAATAAATTTTCTTAAACAAATCGACAGTTGGATTACATAAACATCAACCATTATACACAGTTAGTACAACATCTGCCGGGTTTGTAATATTTTTAAATTTTGTTGAAAGTATCATTAACAGATTTTTAATTATCTCAATAGAGACGAAGTTGGAATATTTATTGTAGGAGAACCGGGAAATCAAGGCACCTACAGGGCTTAAATATCATTGACTCCCGACAGAAAAAAATCCAATGTTTGCGCATATGCAATAATACAAATATTCGAAAGTATCATTATTATTTATTTTCTTCGCAAATACACGATACTGTGGTGAGTTCGAAAGAGAATGTGTAACAAGAGTTAAGTAATACGATCGCTAATCAATGTGTTATCTGATCTGCGTGACAAACGGGAAGTCTATAATACAAGCCTAAATCCCTTTTACGGAAATGTAGAAATTATGTTTACCACTAACGAATTTCTATTTAAGCCGGGACGCGGCCAATCTATGGTTTGAAAAAAGGTAAAGTAATTATACTCACTCCTCAAAAATTCACTGAAAACCAATGATTTAAATAATATACGGAGTAAATGAAATGACTCTTAATAAACATTTAGTGACATCGAAAATAAACAGTCACCAAGCTTTAAAATATTCTCATATCATTTATATTAATTTAATGGATGGATGGGTCGATGGCAGAGCGGCTAGCGCGCTGGGCTGGTAATCCAGTGGTCGCGAGTTCGAATCCTGTCTCGACCGATTTCGTTTACCTATAGCACATGCATTTATTTGATTTTTTTAGGGAACGTAGGAAGATGTATATGTACTTGTTTAACAAGGACATATTCATTTTTTATATTTAAAAAAAAATATATATTAATAAAGATGCCGGTGTGTCGACAAAAATGCGCATGGCATGTTTTTTTATAGGATAATGCACACCCGTTCACCTGCCGATGGTTACCCCACATTGTGTGGAACGCAGTGAGGATCGATCCATGAAAGTGTACAGTATGATACCAATGATTAACAATAAAATGAATGAGTTTGTTAATTTTTTATTTATTTACATAAGGTACTAAAAATATAATAATTAAACAATAATAGTAGGTATTCAACAATCATTTCGAAATGAATGTTGTGTACTATTCAATATCATATTCTAAATAATGATAGACGACAATTTATTTATTAAATAACTGTAACACTGAAAGATAATTAATATCAATATGTTAAGTTAATTTTTTAATCAACAGATATACATATTTAGAAAATAAAACACTGAACGAAAACCAATATTAACATACGATTGAAACCTCGACTATTTTATATTATGAACATTCGATTGAAACCTTGAACAACTTAGGAACTCAAACACTGAACGAAAATGAATATCAACATTCGATTGAAAACTCGTCTATTATAAAATAAGATGATTTTTTAACCAACAGATTTTTAAAATTAGTTGCATGTAACACATGAGATCCAACTGTCGATAGCGATAGTATGTATAGTTGAAGAATAAGTATCAAACTATAAACCCATAAATATAAATTGTTTAATATTTAAAGATATTTGGTTTTCTATACAACACATTACCTAGGTATTAATTTATTTATTTATTTATTTAGGGACAAATACAGTCTTAAAATACTAAAATAGTATAATACACTATAAAATAAAAATAAACAGACCAATTACATATGTCCACAGATATTAAATATGAAACATTTTAAACATCATTAATTTAAATATAACTAAGATGTATGTTTGCCTGTGACGGGAAAGGAAGGGAAGAGAAAAAAAAGGATGGGAAAAGGATTGTGACAGTTAAATTATGTATGTATGTCAAGATAGGATAGTATGGATGTCAGTCCTTTGATCCTACCCAGAATATGAAAACAGCATGATGGTATGTATGTATGTTTGGAGATTAGTATCAAACAATTAAGTCTTCTTAGATATTGTGTGTAGGCGACTGCCATACAAATTGTATGAAGGAATGTCGTCACTAAATTCAATTTTTATAAAAATTGTTAAAAAGAATTTGAGATGTGCTAATACAATGGATATATTTTTTATAGAAAATAAAATTATCTAGTTGGGGTGTTTCGGTTTGTTCAATGTTTTTAAAAAAATTTGGAAATATAGGCAGTTAAACTCATAAATTTTTCATAAAAAAATATTTTTCTTATTAAAAAATGTTTGAGAAACCCTGGATTTTTTTTTAATACTCATTTGATATTTTGTGTTTGTCTATATTTATACCAATTTTCAGCGTTCTAGCTTTTACGGTTTCTGAGATATATGGAAAAATATACCAAAATTTCAAAAGTTTATAACCCCTGACTGAAACAAAAATTCAAAATTCTAAGTATAAAAGTTTTGTAGGCCTATAACTTTTTATATATTCTGAAATTTTGGGCTCTGTAAATTGAGCGGATCAAAAGTTATAAGAGGGGACGGACACACAGACACACAAAACTCACATAAAATGTTCTACTCCGTATTCTGAGTAAATCCATGTAATGGAACATATATGCTGCGAGGCCTCTAGTTGATGTTATTAGCATGCAAAAAGTCCACTACGCCATAAAAAATGTTCTTTCGTACACGCATCTTGGCTTAATAAGGACGATTCATTCAGAGAATTGAATTCTCATAAACGAATCGACAGTTGGAAAATTAAATTATCTAGTTGGGGTTTTTCGGTTTTTTTCGATATTCAAAAAAATGGAAACATAGGCAGTTAAACTCATAAATTTATCATAAAAAAATATTTTTCTTTACAAAAAATGTTTGAGAAACCCTGGAATTTTTTTGAAAAAACTCATTTTAGATTTTGTATATGTCTATGTTGATTCCAATTTTCAGTGTTCTAGCTTTTATGGTTTCTGAGATATATGGAAATTTTCTATAAAAAATATTAACATTGCAATAGTAAGTAAGTAGGTACGCGCATCAGAGTAACAATAAACAAATTGATAGTTTTATGAACTATGTAAAAATAAAAGTAAGTAGGTACGCGCATGAGAAAGTAACAATAATCAAATCAACATATACCTAGTATGAACTTTGTAAAACTGAAAGTAAGTAGGTACGCGCACGAGAGAGAGTAGGTATCAATACATATATCGACAGTTGTATGAAGTCGTAAAAATAAAAGTAAGTAGGTACGCGCTTTTTCAAGGCAATATTTAAAATGCGTTGAATTGTATTCATTTTATCGCGAAGGTCACAGAGACATGGTTGAAGAGTATTGAGCGCGGACGCAAGACGATCGGAGCCATATATATAAATCACCTTCAAAATATACTCCGAACAAATCTCCGTGCGGCCAAGGTCAACATGTAATATTTTGCCGCGGATGCAAAACGATCGGTGGCTTAGTAAAAATATACACCTTCAAAATATACACTGAATAAATCTCCGTGCGGCCAATGGTTGAACTAATAATATTCATTTCAAGATATTTTGATATTTTTTTTGCTTCCATGTAAATTTTTGCCAGTTGATTCTCTATGGTATAAGCAACAGAATGGTAGTTTTTGGCGTGAAAATTATCTTGCGTCCGTATACCGGACGCGAAAAGTTGGTGGACGCAACAACCCTATACGAATTTCACATAGGTGACGCAACAAGTATTGCGGGATATATATATATATATATATATATATATATATATATATATATATATATATATATATATATATATATATATATATATATATATATATATATATATATATATATATATATATATATATATATATATATATATATATATATATATATATATATATATATATATATATATATATATATATATATATATATATATATATATATATATATATATATATATATATATATATATATATATATATATATATATATATATATATATATATTTACGTGACCAAGTAATTTAATGACTTTAGTGAATATGAATAAGAGACAATATAAAATGAGATCGCTAAGAAGAATCTGCAATAGAACGATGTATGACAGGGTAAGAAATGAGAACATAAGGAAAGAATGTAAGATGAAGAAAGATATCATTAATAGAATGAAAGTGAACACACTGAGATGGTTTGGACACATGGGTAGAATGAATGAGGAACGCCTGACGAAGAAAATATACAATGCGGATAGGAATGGATTGAGAGGCCGGGGCCGCCCAAGAAAGGGATGGCACGACCATGTGAACGATATTCTGAAAGACGGAAATGTTAGAAGCATGTACAATAGACGAACATGTATGAGACGATGCATGAATGTTGACGAGGCGATGAATGTGTGCCAGGATAGAAAGATATGGCGTTCGGTTCTCTCTGCCTACCCCGTAAGGGACATGGCGTGATGGTATGTATGTATGTATGTATGACAATATAATATATAAATAAGTGTTACACCAGTTTAAGGAAAACAAAAACAGCAAGACATTAATATTTTATATACCAACTTGATTTGGTAGAAATGAAGTCAATGGTCAAAATGGCCAATAATATTGAAGTAGATAAAATTGGTACAAATGAAGTCAATGGTCAAAATGGCCAATAATATTGAAGTAGATAAAATTGCAAAAAAATATAATCAATGAAACTTTTTTAAAACATTAATGATGCAATTTGGCACTAAAAGATTTGTTTGGCATTAGAAAATGATCACCTGATCATAATAGTTAAAGATTATAAAGAATAATTTAAAATAAATAACTATTGTATTTTGGCTAAATTTAAAACAACTGGTAGTAAAAATTTTAATTTGTGTATAGTAAAATTTATTGAACAACAATTTAATATTAAAGTGTGCATTATATGGACGTCAGTAAATAAAACATTACCACAAGAACAAATATTGTGATGACATCTACATTAGTACCTACAGTAAAAGAATGGATAATTGTTAATTGTTTATATGAAGTCTCTATAGATGGCGTTAGTACCTCTAGGGTTATTTTCAAACAATTAGTTGCAAAGTATCAACTTGAGATAAAATCCTAAACAAAATATAACAGTTGAGATGACACTCACTAACAGTCAAAATAAATTCCACAAAATGAAGGCACAATGAAATAACAAAAAGGAAATATTATTAAACACTGATAAATATTTTGTACAAATATTTACAATGATATAATTACATTACATTACATTACATTAGATTACACATATGTATAATCAAGTATATATAATCTTTGGACCATTATCTTTGTTAAAATTAAATTTAGATAAATATCTTTGAAAAATAACAATCTCTTCCGCACAATGAACCACACCCTTACTTTACCTTACCACACTTGGATCTTGTACTTGGATCTTTCAAATTGAAACTACGACAATAAACATTACTTTAAAATTGGCAGCTCTGAGCTTTATTTGTGATTTAAATAATTAATTATATAATTTATCTAATAACATAATTTCTCGTTTAGCCATGTCAATTACATATATTTCATTGACACAACACTTACTTACTTACTTAGGTAGGTAGGTAGGTATACCAAATCATGGAATATTATAAATCCATAGAAAAATACATTTTAGGTACTTCAACAATATTATTAATGTCATGTGACGTGACACCATTACCAACCAAATAATATTCATATCAATTATTTATTACGTTACCTAAATCAATAATGACAATTTTTCAATATACAAATAATTTGTATGGAAAACATATGTACATGGCTAATCATCATCCAGAAAATACATAATTGTCAATATGATGGTTATAGAATATTGCTACCTTTGTTTATAGTTGAGGGCTCATGTCAGACATCACATAGGCACTTGAATATAAAATATAATTGAATGAGAAAGTATAGCACAAAATGTTAACATTACAAAATATAATACATATAGTAATAAGATGAAACATATTGTGCGTATCCACGTCCCTGTATCAAATGAGAACCTCCATTTTGTTTCCTTTTCTAATAACACGAACAGAATCTGAATGGTACTCCGGGATGCCATAACACTTGAAGGCAAATGTCACAGTTTGTTGACCAAAGTTCGCTTCAAATCTACAAAACATTTATTTATTATTAATACAATACATTATATAATATATGTACTAATATTTATATTTCTCAATGAGTTTTGTCTTGAACCACCAGTTTGGGAGACATCTAAAGTAATATTTTAATTATTTATCTTTTACATGAGTTATTTCAAAACAATCCAAAAAGACAAATATTTTGGATTCAGAGATTGTCAACATTTACTACATACATAATTAATTAATTAATTGATTAATTACTACATATGTACATAATATGCAATACTCACTCAGTGGTGATGTTAACTTCTGGAGCCTTTCCAACGGCATTCTGTACGACAAGAAATAGTTTGGTGACCATTTCAATAATGTGACATGTTTGGAAAACAAAATCTCCTTTCTTTTTGCTGATGTCACTCTGAAACATAATAATGTGTGTAAGAACTTGAATAAAACTCTTGTCTGGAGTATGATCCATTGGTCAGATCACATTTCAAACAGAGCAGGGTCGGAGAAATGAAACAAACCCTAAAAAGGGTTGCCCAACAATGATCAAAATGTATAGAGGTTACCCTAGACATAGTTATATGGACGAGGTGATCAGTGATCAGATCAAGAGATGAAGAGGGTGGCGGGCTAGAGAGATATGTGAGAGATTGAGTGTGCGGTACAAACCAATACTAAGATTGTGACCATGAAGACCATGTATAGAGGTCACCCTAGACAAAATGTATAGAGGTCACCCTAGACATAGTTATATGGACGAGGTGATCAGTGATCAGATCAAGAGATGAAGAGGGTGGCGGGCTAGAGAGATATGTGAGAGATTGAGTGTGCGGTACAAACCAATACTAAGATTGTGACCATGAAGACCATGTATAGAGGTCACCCTAGACAAAATGTATAGAGGTCACCCTAGACATAGTTATATGGACGAGGTGATCAGTGATCAGATCAAGAGATGAAGAGGGTGGCGGGCTAGAGAGATATGTGAGAGATTGAGTGTGCGGTACAAACCAATACTAAGATTGTGACCATGAAGACCATGTATAGAGGTCACCCTAGACAAAATGTATAGAGGTCACCCTAGACATAGTTATATGGACGAGGTGATCAGTGATCAGATCAAGAGATGAAGAGGGTGGCGGGCTAGAGAGATATGTGAGAGATTGAGTGTGCGGTACAAACCAATACTAAGATTGTGACCATGAAGACCATGTATAGAGGTCACCCTAGACAAAATGTATAGAGGTCACCCTAGACATAGTTATATGGACGAGGTGATCAGTGATCAGATCAAGAGATGAAGAGGGTGGCGGGCTAGAGAGATATGTGAGAGATTGAGTGTGCGGTACAAACCAATACTAAGATTGTGACCATGCAGAAAATTCAAAATAAGTATCATACCTTCATGTTGAAAATTTTCTATTCCAAAATTTAAGTGCTCAAATACACATTTAGACATTTTCTATTAATATTATCCTATTTAACTATTCCTCCAAGCAACATTAGTTGACATCAATCAATACAAAAGTATTGATTGATAAATACAATAAATTGAAGTATTGAAAGTAAACTTACCCCAAAGAGGCATCCAGTTGTGTCGGAACTTGCTCTGGATGATAATTGAGAGTCCACTTCATAAGATTCTGCTTCCATGGAACACTACATCATATACATAATATGATGGTACTTATATACATACATATACAACACCAATACATACTCATATACATACAACACACATACATACATATACAACAAATTTAATGTGTAACAAATCAAGATACCTACATTACCTATCAACTATGAATATCAACTTTTTAAAATAATGATATGTCCTTGTAACAAGACTATAATATAATATTATCCTCATGTAAGCAAACGTGAATAAAAAATGGATTGAGTCAGGATTCCACATTATCCACTCCACCATGACACCAACCTTTCTAAACTTATATTTGAGTTGTTTAACGGCAATATCTTATTATCCAACAACAACCCGTGTTTCCAACCCACATTTAACATTTCTTAGATTAAATCTTTATATTTAAGTTTTCACATAAAATAATACTAAGGATTAATAAATCAATTTCCTGAATACACAAAGCTACTGTATAAAATACGAGGGAAAAATTTAATTACATATTAATATAATAAATAATGTACATATGTATACTCAATTTATATTTATCCATATATGTAACTTTATTTGTTGATACATTACGTTAGTGCAATTAAAGATGCATTACTTTAACCAACCAAAACCATTCATTGAATACATCAAAAATTAATCACACAAAAACATGGTGCAAAACCTACAATTAATATTATTCAATAACAAATTTACCAAAACATTATTTATCAAAGGCAAAAAATATACCTACAGTATATTTATCAGTTCTTTTAGTATAATATTAAAAAATGTGCAAAGAACACCAACATAATGACACATACAATAAAATGTACTTACAGCCCGCACATGGAAGACAGCAATGTCATCGGGTAATGGACTGAGGGATATTCTATAAATTTCTGCAGCTGGTATTCTATACTTTACACCCAGAGTTCGCTGATCTAACAGCAGCATCGCAGATGTTGAGATCACCGCTAATGTAGGCACCATCTAAAAATGTATACAACAAATATTTTGTTTAATTCATTTAAGAAGAATAAAGACAAGAAAAATGACACATAATTAGAACTGAATTTTCAGATCTTTCTGGGACATTTCACATAAGATAAGCTCCTATAGACAGGACTGATGCCTGCCATTACCTGGTTCTAATGACCTAGAAAACTAAAATTAGATAAATATATTTTTAATAAATTTATCATTTAAAAATCAAACTTTGAAACAAACACCAGCACAGTACCAGTTATCATGTTAAAATGTATATTTACCTTTCCACTAGATCTCGTGACCTTATTGACAATATCAGCAAATACCACATACTGGTCATCTGTGTCTATACACACTCTCTTCCAAACAGAGTTCTGTCTTAATCTCACATAGTCTCCAACAAATGGATGAGATACACTGAAATATTATCATACATACATATATGTAATTAAACTTTGGGAATGTACATAATTAGAAATGTCAATAATGAAATAATGAAAATGAAATACCTCCTTGTGTAGTTTTGTTTTCTGTCTTTAAATATAATACTTGCTGTCACTTTTTCTCTCATTCTATTTCTTGCAGTTTGGTCAAATTTTAATCTATATTTGTGACACTGAAAAACAAAAAATAAATATATAATAATAATAATAATAATAATGACAATTTATAAAGCGCCGTTTAGTGACAACCGTGGTCACCTCAAGGGCGCTTTCACTTTGCAAAAAAATAAGTTAAAATTAGTCCTATAGCTAACACATTGAAAATGGTGAAACATAAAACTTACGTAGAAATCACAAATTAATCTAGTTATATACATATTACATAATCCAGATAAAATTAATTATAAAAAATAGTCGATTCAAAGTAAACTGGCATAATATTTAGTAAACATAATATTATTGAACGGATGAAGGACAATCTGGATACGATTTGCGGAAAAGATGAGTTTTTAATTTCTTCTTGAATTCATTGATATTTTCGGCTCATCTTATATCCATTGGAAGATTGTTCCATAACTTTGGTCCAGAAACGCCAAAAGATCGATATAGGTATTTTGACTTATTTGTGAGATTGGTTTCTACTAGTTTTATATTGGATTGGGTCACATTGATCTTAGCGTACTTTGTTTGTTTGTTTATTGTTAGGTGAAAATGGGGCCATGCTATTGAGTGCTTTAAAGACAAGGAGACATGTTTTAAATTCTATACGTTCTGGGCTCTTCAGCCAATGAAGTTTGTGAAGTGTTGGTGAGATATGCGAGAAACGATCAATCTGGTAAATATAACGGGCTGCTGCATTGGGGATGAGTTGTATTCTATGGATTTGGTATTGCGGTAGGTGTGCTAATATGGCGCTACAATAATCTACACGGGAAACTATTAATATATTAATAAATATTGTATGATATTTTGTTTTCTATATAAAACATGTAGGATAGTATGGAGGTCAGTCTTTTTTTCCTACGATGGTATGTTTGTATGTTGGAGATTTAGTATCAAACTATCGATTCCCCGTAGCAGATGTTTGGTATCAGGAATCCAATGGTGCACTTATATGGTACACTGACGGATCCAAGAAAAAGAATGGTATAGGATCGGGCATATATGGGCAAGTGCCTAGGGTGAAGATCCACAAGCACTTGGGACAGTATGCAACGATCTTCCAGGCAGAAATATGTGCCATAACACTCTGTGCCTATGAAATCCTAAGAAGGAATTATAAGAACCACAGAATATACATTTACTCTGATAGTCAAGCTGCTCTTAAAGCTCTTGATTCCTACACAGTAACTTCATCAACAGTACTAGACTGCATTGAAGCGCTGAAGACTTTATCAGTAAACTATGGTAACAAAATCATACTAAGATGGGTACCTGGACACTCCAATTATAAAGGTAACGAGGAGGCTGATGCTCTGGCAAATAGGGGAGCGGACATAGCTACCTATGGGCCGGAGCCTCACTGTCTCCTAGCTAATAGTATTGTTAAATCAACACTTTACCAAAGAATGCTTAACAATGCCACTGAACTCTGGTTATCTACCCCAGGACAAAGACATTCAAAAGCACTCATTTCAGGATTCTCTTCAACACACTCTAAGCGGATCCTAACAATGAGCAGGAATAACCTTAGGATTCTTACTAGAATCTTAACTGGTCACTGTAGACTCAATAAACATCTATGCACGATGAATTTATCGGAAATGTACCTATGTAGGTTCTGCATGGATGAACATGAAACACCGATGCATCTACTTACAGAATGTGGCCCACTAATGCAAACAAGAGTAAAGAAAATAGGTTTGCATATTGCTGATCAAAAGCAAATCAGAGACACCGATCCACAAAGGATTTTACAGTTCTTCCAGGAGATAGGACTATGGAATGACATCTAGCAGGCAAAGTATCACAATGGACTACTATTGAGTCGACGTGAGAAGGTCTCTAGATGGGTTACAAAAAAAAAAAAAAAAAATCGATTCCCCGTAGACATTGTGTAGTGTATACTGCCTTACAAATTGTATGAAACGATGTCGTCAGTAAATTCAATTTTTATAAAAATTGTTAAGAAAAGTTTGAAATGTACTACTACAATGTTCATATTTTTAATATAAAATTAAATTATCTAGTTGGAGTGTTTCGACTTTTTTCGATATGTTGTGAAATTTTGGAAATATAGGAAGAAAAACACATAAATTTATCATGAAAAATGTTTTTCTTAATAAAAAATGTTTGAGAAACTCTGGAACATTTTGAAAAAATAAATTGAGATTTTGTATTTGTCTATATTTATACCAATTAACAGCGATTCAGCTTTTATGTTTCTTGAGATATATGGAAAAAAATTCAATAATTGATTAACTGAAACAAAAATTTAAAATTCTGAGTATAAAAGTTTGTGGGCTAAAACTTTTTATATATTTTGAAATTTTAGGCTTTGTGCATTGAGCGGATCAAAAGTTATAAGGGGGAGACAGACACACAGACATATAGACACACTAAATGTTCTACTCCGAATTTTGATCAAGTTCATATATAGAACATATATGCTGCGAAGCCTCTAAGTCGGTGTTTTTTTATTTCAAAATTGAAAAAAACGTGAAAAATATAGACCTGGCATACAAATCTCGCGTATCTTGGCTTGATACTTTGTCTATATGTTAAGAGAAATAAATTCTCTTGAACTAATCGACAGTTGGATTAGTGATCTCTGCACTATGGTAGATACAAAAGAGAAAGGCAATCGTGGCTTCACTGGATTCACAAATCCAGGCCCACGAGCACAGGCGACCAGAGTACCAGTCAGAACAGGTGAGCCACATGGGCTTGCGACCATGTATGCAGGATTAACGGGCCCCTTTATGACTCAAGCCACGCTCACCACTCACCCACCAATCTCCGACTGATACTCCACTCCCCTGCGCAACCAAATCCAATAGGATGCGGATAATTCTGTTTTTACCACCCTATTCAAAAATTCTTTTATTTTACCTCTTGGGAGACCTAGGTCTTTAAAGTAGGAATATAAAGATTTTGCAGGCAGGCCTCTCGCCCCCACCTCTACAGCATATATATATATATATATATATATATATATATATATATATATATATATATAGATCCCACTACATTTTTTGCGTCCGCCAAATATCCGACAGGTCGGCGTCCACCACTTCTACTTATTATTTTAGGTTTATGTTTGTGAATTTAGAGCTATTTGTTGCTCACAATCATTGTAGCCATAAGGTTTTTCTTGTAAATTGAAAAATATAAATATTCAGTTTTATCCTATTTTGGTACGTTTGACACGTCATTTTCATACTTGCGTCCATGTGTATATTTTTTGTATATTTTACAAATATCTTCCTATAGTTTTCACGTCCATATTTTTATCTTTATTACTGCGTCCGGTGTATATTTTTTGTATATTTCATATATTTCTTCATATAGTTTTCACGTCCATTTTTCTATCTTTATTACTACTTCCGGTGTATATTAAAAAACTTTCCTATGCATAATTGACATCATACTTGCGTCCATGTGTATATTTTTCGATATTTTATATATTTCGTATATTTTATATAGTTTTCACGTCCATTTGTTCTAGCTTTCTTACTACGCCTTCTGTACACAGGCGATTTCTTAGTGTGTACATAAGTGCACTACACTGCCTTCTAAAATTAATAAATATATATTATATCCAAAAAACTTATTCAAAACACTTGCAAAAATACGTTATAATGGTACCTAGTAACTTTGTTAGTAGATGCGTGTTTGTATATAGCGCCAAAATTCGTATATTATAGGATTGTGTCCATAATTTATATGAACGTAATTTTTCTACATATTATCTCATACTAATACGAAATTTTGCCGATCCGTTATTGTGAGCGACACAGATAGCGCTTCATTGGTATGTGTTAGAAAAGGACAGAACACTGTCCCGGTCCGTGCTTTGCTCCAGACATGCGTATTGAAGACATAAATACTGTCCATAATGAGTAAACATCAACATGCGTAATAACAACATTTTACTTATTATTTGTAAGGATTATTTTACATTAACTTACGTACAATGTTATGACAAACATCTGTGGTGTGATTGTGAAGTTTGTCCAAATGTTCATTAGTGTCAGAGTAAAATTAAAAACATCTTTTGTAATATCAATAAGGATATTAAAAAATATATATCAATTAAATTGCTCGTTCTATATTATAGGGATGTTTATTTCAATGTCGATGGACTGATATTATCAATTTAACAACTATGTTTTTTTAAATACCTACGATGTTTAGAAACATATTGTGAATTATTGTTCAATTTATTGACAGCTTACTGTTGAGTCCAACGGTGTTTTTATACGCAGTTTTGAAGAAAACTACATTATTATAACATAAGACCATCTCAATGTTTTTTCAACGATGTTACACCAACAAACATTTGATCTCCTCTATCCTAGAGTTTTATACAATCGTGTAATCGAAAGGCATGCACAAATTTAAGAGCGTTGAACTTTTTTTTTTAATTTTCATATAGATATCAACCGGGAGTAAAACATCTAGGATTTTATGAATCTTTTATATATTTTGAAGTACTCGTATATTATACAAATAACAAAAGTTTTTATTTGATTTTTTTGTTGTGATATATTTAGTCAAAAGATAATTTTGTGTTAAAAAATGTTGGGGAAATTCATTATTTAAATATTATATAAACACACTACATAGGTACCTACTTTATTTAATGTCACTATTTATTAGACGAAGTACTTACGTACTAGGTACATCATATAAATTTAATATGTACCCAAACATTATTTCTTTCAAAATAAATAATAGAATAAAACAAAATTCAAAGGCTCGCCATTGAAAAAATATATAAATATAAAAATAATAATAAATACTTCCTTGCACCCTGCGCATGTGGCCATTTCATTGCTATTCGACAATTTCATCGAATTTATTTACCTAGTGTTTCCAGCCCCGACAAGCAAGAGTTACGTGAGAAATAATTTTAAATAAATTTATAAACATGAATGTAGATACCTACATATTATGTTTATCTAAAAATGAACTGCAGATAATTTCAATCACGAGCCGCCTATGCTTCTGATTGTGGTACATAATCAATAATCAGAGTGTCTATCGTCCGAATATGGGCTCCGGTTTTTCTATTTGACTTTAAAGTTGGAAAAACCGTAAAAAATATAGACCCTACATACAAATATCGCGTATCCTGGCTTGAAACATTGTCGATATGTTAAGAGAACAAAGTTCTTTTAAACAAATTGATGGTTGGATCAATATTTAGGAACTAAAACACTGAACGAAAATGAATATCAATATTCGATGGATACCTCGACTTTTATAAATTTGATCATTTTTAAAGAAACTAACACACTGAACGAAAATCAATATTCGATTGAAATCTTGACTATTATAAAACTAGTTGCATGAAACACACGAGATCCAACTGTCGATAGCGATAGTATGTATAGTTGAAGAATAAGTACCAAACTATAAAATCATTAATCCAAATTATTGAATATTTTAAGATATTTTGTTTTTTATACAAAATGCATGTAACACATGAGATCCAACTGTCGATAGTGATAGTATGTACAGTTGAAGAATAGGTAAGTACCAAACTATAAACCCATAAATACAAATTATTTAATATTTTAAGATATTTGGTTTTCTATACAACACATGTACCTAGGTATGTATGTCAAGATAGGATAGTATGGAGGTCAGTCCTTTGATCCTACCCAGAATATGAAAACAGCATGATGGTATGTATGTATGTTGGGAGATTAGTATCAAATTATTAAGTCTTCTTAGATATTGTGAGTAGGCTACTTCCATACAAATTGTATGAAGCAATGTCGTCACTAAATTCAATTTTTATAAAAATTATTAGAAAAAATTTGAGATGTGCTAATACAATCTTAATATTTTTTATAGAAAATTAAATTATCTAGTTGGGGTATTTCGGCTTTTTTCGAAATTTTTAAAAAGTTTGGAAATATAGGCAGTTAATCTCATAAATTTATCATAAAAAAAATATTTTTAGAGGATATTAGACGAGAATGTATGATTGAAAGAAATATCGTAAGTAAGATTAAAATAAATGCCCTAAGGTGGTTCGGCCACATAGAAAGAATGAAAGATGACCGTCTGACAAAAAAAGTATACAAGTCTGATAAAAGAGGAACGAAAAGTAGAGGTCGGCCAATAAAAATTTGGCACGATCACATAAATGGGATTTTGAAAGATGGTGATGTTAGAAGTAAGAATAATAGAAGAGCGTGTATGAGACGATGTATGAACGTGAATGAAGCGAGGAAGGTATTTCAAGAGAGAGGAGTCTGGCATTCGGTTCTCTCTGCCTACCCCAAATAGGGAAATGGAGTGATGGTATGGCTATGGGACTACCATACACATTGTATGAAGCAATGTCGTCACTAAATTCAATTTTTATAAAATTTGTTAAAAAAATTGAGATGTACTACTAGAATACTGCTATTTTTTATTGAAAATTAAATTATCTAGTTGGTGTGTTTCGGATTTTTTCGATATTTTTAAAAACTATGGAAATATAGGCAGTTAAACTCATAAATTTATCATGAAAAAAAATTTTATTTAACAAAAAATGTTTGAGAAACTCTAGAATTTTTTTGAAAATACTTATTTGAGATTTTGTATATGTAAATAAATAAATAAATAAATAAATAATAATTTATTTGTTGCATATAAATGAGAAAAGAAAAAACAAACAATTAAACATGTTTTGCATTATTTTGCAACAAATAGGCTATTGCTCAGCTGTACACCCGTGGAGACCCACAGTGCAGCTGGTTTTCAGCAATGCCTTGAACGATCACAAAATATATAGGTAATAATACAAAAGAAGAAAAGAAAAAAAAAATAAAAATATAATTATATACGAAAATATTTAAACAGGAAAAATAAAAAGAAAAGAATTAAGTAAAAAAAAACATGAGAAAAAATAAATAAAAATAAAAAATAAATAAATTTACAAAGAATGCACTATTACTTGTATTATAGGTTAATTTTATGTACTCAATAGCCATTCACTGCAATGCTTTTTAAAGCTCCGCAGTGACGCTGCTGTACGAATGTGCTGCGGCAATTCATTCCAATATTTGGTTGATGTGTATGAATAACTCCCTTCAAAGGCAGTGGTTCGATGTCTGGGGAGAATAAGTAGATGGTCTCTTTGTCTCGTAGCATACATGTGAATATCACGGGACCACTGTAATCTGTCATACAGATAGGAAGGTGTCTTACTTTTAATGATTCTGAAAATTTGACACAGATGATGAAACTTCCTTCTGTTAAACATATTCAGTATCCCGTGCTGCTTAAGGTATGGAGAAACATGTGCTCGCCTAGGTATTTTGTAACAAAAACGTGCACACGCATTTTGGATACGTTGCACTTGCTTTTGTGTATTCTTTATCAAAGAAGGACCATACACCGCATCCCCATAGTCTAATATGGATAAAACAAGACTATCTGTCAGCAGTTTGCGAACATTGACCGAAACATATTCTCGAATTTTATATAAAAGGCGTAGCCTTGAATAGCCCCATTGCACCTTTTTTTTTATATGTTCTTCATATTTCAACCGTTGGTCCATTACTATACCGAGATTACGTGCAACGCTTACAAATGGAATGTCAGTGGAATCAATGACAACCCTAAAGCCGCTGCTCTCCACAGCAGTAATTTTTTGTTTTGGGCCCACAACCAGTGCTACAGTCTTTTGGGGGTTGAGAAGTAGTGCATGGGCTTGTGCCCATGCATGAATTTTATTCAAATCAGTATTTATCATGTCCACGGCCGATTGCACGTTGTGTTGCTCAAAAGACAAATAAACTTGCGAGTCATCTGCGTACATATGTGATTTGCAATAATTTAGAACATTCATCATATCAGCTGTGTATATAGCAAATAACAATGGTCCAAGTATGGACCCTTGTGGAACGCCACGAGTCAGCTTAACAGCAGTAGAGTATTTCAAAGACCCACCGAGTTCACTGCAGACCAGACGCTGAGTTCTTCCTCTGAAATAACTTTGGAACCATCTGATAGTTCCATCGTCAAATCCATAGAACTGCAATTTCGATATGAGCAATGGAATACTTATCATGTCAAAAGCTTTGGAGAAATCGAGAAGTACCAAAATTGATACTTTTCCCTTGTCACATGAAGTGTGTAAATCATCGGTAATGCATTTTAATGCTGAAGTGGTGCTGTAACCCTTACGAAAGCCGGACTGATGAGGGGGTATAATTTTACATTTTTCCGCATATTTTACTGTTTGATCAAACACGATTTTCTCAAGTAATTTAGATAGAGTGGGCAATATACTAATTGGTCTAAGATCATTTAAGCTTGAAATCGGTGTCTTTTTGGGCAGTGGTTTTACAAGTGCATTTTTCCAGATCTCTGGTACCGTACTAGATGTCAATGATTTATTAATTATAGTTGTAATAGTACTAAGCGTATAAGGTAGAATGAGATTTATCATATTTATACTAATACCATCACACCCGATAGCATTAGATTTAATAGTTTGTATGTGTTTACTAATTGCAGCTTCGTCTACAGTTTGGAGCTTAAAAGACTGTGAGGTTATATACTTGTTCACATTATAGTAATTAAGTAAGTCTACGTTGTGTGATATATTTTGATTTAGGTTTATAAAATGGTTATTAATTTTGTCTGGATCATTTAATTCAGTTGGTATACTGGGTTGTTTTTCCTTTAATTCAAGGCTGCTTGACAGAGATTTCCAAAGTTTTTTTGGATCGTGAATATTACAATTGACGTTATATGCGAAAAAAGCTGATTTTTCTCTTTTTATAGAGGAGGTTACCAAATTTCGTAATTGCTTATAATACGTGTAATGCATATCTGCTTTGGTTTTTAGATATCGGCTATAGGCGCGGTCTCTAACCCGCATCATATATTTTATCGTATCAGTTATCCAAGGTTTGTGTCTGTCCCTTATTATTTTCGTATGTATTGGTGCAAAGGTGTCAAATAAATCTATAACATATGAATTGAAAATTTTAACCATATCATCTACATTATTTATTGATCTTATGTATTCTAACGGACCATTATTTATTTCGGCACTGAGATTATTTACATCAATATCTTTGATATTTCTAAATGATATTGTTTTTGTTACTTTTCTAGGTTTAGGAAATTTTAAGTCGCAAACAATTAAACCATGATCACTCATATCCTTGCAATGATGCACTCTGAGATTTGTAACTCTCTCAGGTGCATTAGTGAATACCAAATCTATGATCTTTGATGAAGTATTTGTTACTCTCGTAGATTCATGCATAACTGAAGTCATATTAAAAATATTAAATGATTCCAAAAGTTTTCTTGCATTAGTTTCTTTGGTGTCCGTAATATCAATATTAAGATCACCTAGCACAAAAATATTATCACAATGAAAAATGAAGTTAGATATATTATCACTAATACATTCAATTGATTCACCTACGCCCTTACTATGCGGTCTATATAATGTACCCAATATCATACTGATGTTTGGAGCCTTGATTTTTATCCACATTTGTTCTAAATATTTATTTTCATATGATAAAATCGTACAGGAAAGTCCGCGACGAACATAAAAACCTACACCTCCACCTCGACTTGGTCGTGGTGCCAAATATAAAGTGTAACCTGGTATAGCCCTATCCGTTGCACCTCTGACCTCATCAATCCACGTCTCGTTCAGGGCAAGCACATCAATTTCATGTTCATCCATATAAACACACAGATCTGTCTATGTTTATACCACAGATATGTCTATGTTTATACCAATTTTCAGCGTTTTAGCTTTTATGGTTTCTGAGATATATGGAAAAATAAAGTATAATTCAAAAGTTGATAACCCCTGACTGAAACAAAAATTCTAAATTCTCATATATTCTACTAAGATTGTGTGTGATTGTCATACATAAATTATTGACAGCTTAGCAAGTTATTTTTTTTCAGTTCAACAAGTTAGCGGCGCGATAATGATTATGTTGTGCATATTATATGTGTTTATTAGTTTAAATAATATGTGTTTAAAAAATCAAAACAGATTAATAGCTCTACATGTTAATAATATGATGTTTGTATCTGCTTCATCTTTGAACGTAAAAAAACGATCACATTTCCTCTTACCGTAATCTTCTCAATTTGCCTAAGATACAACAGCGATATATACTTTGTCACTTCTATACAATACGCTCTTTAACCCTATGTAATTCACCGCAGTAGGTACGTTAAAACCAAATTCACCTATTTATCTAATCACGGCCTATCGCTTCGATCTGCTGAACGTACTACATTAACTATCCCAATTCACAACACTGAATTTTTCAACTCAACCTTTGAAGTATGTTCAGCAAGACTCTGGAATAATTTGAGTCCTGATATAAATAACTTCGTCAAACTCGCTTTCCATTTTCAAGAAAAGACTAAAGCAGGGATATCTCTCCGAAAATACCTGATCCCTCTCCTTTTCCTTCCTTCCCTTTGCTACGTAATATTTACTAAAGAAGGAATATTTACCCCTTGACACCTGATCTCGGTTTCCTCTTCTTGTTCTTTCCCAATCCTTTTTTTTTGTTATGCTATTATTTTATTTTTTTTATTGTTTATCTTGGTGTTATGTATATTTTCTTTGTTCTTTTTTAGCTTTCATTTTTTGTTGATGTAGGTACATATATAATTCTGTCAATCTGGTTGCTTGGAAAAAATTGCCTAATGGCAATAAGCCCGCTAGTGTGCTTTATATTTGTTTATATTATGTACAAAAAGATAAATAAATAAATATGAATTTTATTCTTATTATTAGGACGCGTTTCGCCTAGTAAGGGCCTTATATTTTCTGTCTATAAAATATACTTAGGTTTTAACATCAAGATTACACAATAATTAGATATGTTTAGCTCAAATTTAATGTCACGGATTATTGCGCTAAAAATCAGATGAACATATTATCCACACCTCAAAATGAAGAATATCTATTATTAAAAAGAAGGCTACGACTATTTACACGACTCAACCATTGACGAAAACCAAAAATAACCACAGAAAACGCAGATAAATCAAGTTATAAAAATATTTACCTTTGTTTATACTTTGTTATAATTGTAGATCTCGATAAAAAAATGATTTATAAAATTAAGTAAATGTAATAAGATGCCTATATTATTTATTTTTTCTTCAAGTTGGTTTCCATGATGCATTTTTATGACCATTGAAAAAATGACAAAGGAAAATATTTTTGTATTTTGATTTATCTGCACTTTCTATGGTTATAAATGACCTAAAAACATAGACGACGTCAGAAAATTTGTCGTGTAAATAGACACTTTTTGGCGGGAAAACGCTTTTCCCGCCAATTCCGGTCGTAAAAATAGTGGCACCGTAAAAAGAAAATAATGATAGACTTAAGACAATTATTTTGAAAGAACAACCTTTAATTCTAAATATTACGAAATACATTATTAAAACTGAATTACTAACTCATGCACCATATTATAATAAATTCCCTCGAGGTTACTTTAATATAGTTATCGTTTTCTACATTTTAAACAATTACGATACACCCTATAAGTTAAAAAATACACTATCAATTATTTTTCCTAAATGGCATATACGACATACTTAGTAGGTATACATTGCAGATAATATTGAATCATTTTGTGCAAAATATTTGGCAGAAGAAAATAATTATTGTTTTACGTATATATTTTAATAAATAATTTAACATAAAAATGTTTACGAAAAACAAATATTTTTCAATTATTTTGTGTATATTTTGATGATTTTATTTCAACTAAGATACATAGGTTAGACTTAAATCACTCAAAAAGTATAGTAAAACGTTTTAGACTTCAATGTATCTCTATATACTTAGTGCAGATCATTGAACAAATTAGTACTTGGAGTAAGTTACTTTTTAATTGTTTGTGCGGAATGTTTAGTTTTAATATATCTTTCATTATGTTAAGAGTTATGTACACTTAATTAACTTTTTAATTGTTTGTGTGAATGTTTAGTTTCAATATCTCTTACATTATTTTAAGTATAGATCATTGAACTATTCAGTACTAATGTAGTGTGAGTTACATACACTACAATTACTTTTTAATTGTCTGTGCGGAATGTTTATTTTTAATATCTCTATATTATACATATGTGCAGATCATCGCACTACATAATGTTTTAATAAAAAGATTTGACAAATACGACTAGATCAGGGGCAAGTCCGGCCAAGAAGTGAAATCCTGGATATAATTATATTAGATATCTTAAGATATTATAGAATCCACATGAAAATTTTATCCTTGATATGGGTAATCGTGAGGGTTTTGATTTCACCGATTGACGGGACTTGTCTCCTTGAGTTTAAAATACATTGAATATCTGTTGTGCATAAAAATAATACAACTTAGTGCAGAATATTTCTTACCCAATAAACTTTCAGTTTCGGAAATTAAATGATGTAAGTGCGTATTTTTAAATAACAAACCCGCATTCATGAAAAAAAAAAACCTGATGTTATTGATCACATGGCTATTCTCATGATTTTACCATCCAAATACGTGGACAGTATGGAGGTCAGTCCTCTTTTCCAACCCGGAATATGAAAACAGCCTGATGGTATGTATGATATGTTTGGAGATAAAGTAACAAACTATAAGGTCTTCTTACATAATATATTGTGTAATGTGTATAGACGACTACCATACCATACTTAGGAAGCATGTTTCAGCGTGATGGAAGATTGGAAAAAGATATTGAAAGGAGAGTAACGGCAGGTAATAGAATGAACGGTGCATTAAGACCGGTAATGGCAGACCCAATTATTTCGAGGCAAGCGAAGCTCGCGGTACACAATGGTATCGTCGCACCGACTCTTATGTATGCTAGTGAGACATGGACATGGCAGAAGACGCATGAAAGTAGAATTAACTCGGTTGAAATGAGGTCACTAAGACGAATGTGTGGTAAAACGATGTATGATAGAATAAGAAATGAGGATATTAGACGAGAATGTATGATTGAAAGAAATATCGTAAGTAAGATTAAAATAAATGCCCTAAGGTGGTTCGGCCACATAGAAAGAATGAAAGATGACCGTCTGACAAAAAAAGTATACAAGTCTGATAAAAGAGGAACGAAAAGTAGAGGTCGGCCAATAAAATTTGGCACGATCACATAAATGGGATTTTGAAAGATGGTGATGTTAGAAGTAAGAATAATAGAAGAGCGTGTATGAGACGATGTATGAACGTGAATGAAGCGAGGAAGGTATTTCAAGAGAGAGGAGTCTGGCATTCGGTTCTCTCTGCCTACCCCAAATAGGGAAATGGAGTGATGGTATGGCTATGGGACTACCATACAAATTGTATGAAGCGAAGTCGTCACTAAATTCAATTTCAATAAAAAATGTTAAAAAGAAATTGAGATGTACTACTACAATGTTAATATTTTTTATAGAAAATTAAATTATCTAGTTGGGGTATTTCGGATTTTTTCGATATTTTTTAAAACTTTGGAAATATAGGCCGTTAAACACATAAATTTATCATAAAAAAATGTTTTTCCTAATACAAAATGTTTGAGAAACTCAAGAATTATTTTTAAAAAACTTATTTGAGATTATGTATTTGTCTATTTGTAGTACCAATTTTCAGCGTTCTAGCTTTTATGGTTTCTGAGATATATGGAAAAATAAAGTAAAAATTCAAAAGTTGATAACCCCTGACTGAAACGAAAATTCAAAATTCTGAGTATAAAAGTTTTGTAGGCCTATTACTATTTATATATTCTGAAATTTTGGGCTCTGTGCATTGAGCGAATCAAATGTTATAAGGGGGGGGGGACACACAGACGTCATGACACACAAAATATAGATAAATAAAAAATATCAAATTGATGTTTTCAAAAAAATTCTAGAAATTCTCAAACATTTTTTATTAATAAAAATATTTATCATGATAAATTTATGTGTTTAACTGCCTATATTTCCAAAGTTTTTAAAAATATCGAAACAAGCCGAAACACCAAAACGAGATAATTTAATTTTCTATAAAAAATATTAACATTGCAATAGTAAGTAAGTAGGTACGCGCATCAGAGTAACAATAAACAAATTGATAGTTTTATGAACTATGTAAAAATAAAAGTAAGTAGGTACGCGCATGAGAAAGTAACAATAATCAAATCAACATATACCTAGTATGAACTTTGTAAAACTGAAAGTAAGTAGGTACGCGCACGAGAGAGAGTAGGTATCAATACATATATCGACAGTTGTATGAAGTCGTAAAAATAAAAGTAAGTAGGTAGGTACGCGCTTTTTCAAGGCAATATTTAAAATGCGTTGAATTGTATTCATTTTATCGCGAAGGTCACAGAGACATGGTAGAACAGTATTGAGCGCGGACGCAAGACGATCGGAGCCATATATATAAATCACCTTCAAAATATACTCCGAACAAATCTCCGTGCGGCCAAGGTCAACATGTAATATTTTGCCGCGGATGCAAAACGATCGGTGGCTTAGTAAAAATATACACCTTCAAAATATACACTAAACAAATCTCCGTGCGGGTAATGGTTGAACTAATAATATTCATTTCAAGATATTTTGATATTTTTTTTGCTTCCATGTAAATTTTTGCCAGTTGATTCTCTATGGTATAAGCAACAGAATGGTAGTTTTTGGCGTGAAAATTATCTTGCGTCCGTATACCGGACGCGAAAAGTTGGTGGACGCAACAACCCTATACGAATTTCACATAGGTGACGCAACAAGTATTGCGGGATATATATATATATATATATATATATATATATATATATATATATATATATATATATATATATATATATATATATATATATATATATATATATATATATATATATATACTTGTGCTAAAGCCATTTTGAACTGTTCTATCTACCAGTTCCTTGTACTTGCTTGTTTAGTTTGTATTGGTGGTCTTTTGGAATATTTGTGTCCCATGGAACAGTCAGTTCCACATAAATAACTCTTTTCAATGAAAGAGAGTAAATTGTCAAGTCAGGCCTAAGATACGAGATGCAGATCTCCTTTGGAAGGTTATATCTCTCTGTTCTCGTATCCATTAGGATATTCCAGTCATCGGACTTCCCAATTATTGATATTAATTTCTTTGTTGCAGGTCTAACTTTTTGTCCCGGTTTTACAAATGTTACAATCGACTGTTTCCATGTGGTTAATCCTTGGATTGCTCTTGCCACCGCAAGGCTGGAAGCCTCTCTCAATATTTCAAGCACCTTATTGTGTCTGTATGAGAACTTTCCCTCCTGTAGTGCTACCCTGCAGCCGGCCAAGATATGCCTAGCTGTGCATGCAGATGTCCCACAGAGGCGGCAACTGTCATTTCTGCCTCTATTCCATCGGGTCTGGGATCGTACACTGTATTGAAATAAGGTAGAACTTCAGCATCTCAGATGACCATCCATGTATCATCTGTTTCCATTCCAGTGCTGGAGGAATACAAAATTCCCCCAAGGACAACCAATCGTTTTGAACTTCAAAAGTTCAACGCATGAAGTTCGTATTCATTGTTTGCATCTTGTGCAACAAAGTCTTTCATTTGCTCTTTTTCTGTCTTGTTTCTCCCCACCCCCAGACCCGATCGGTTTTTACTACAACCCGCGATGAATTTATTATGGAAATCAACCCTACTTTTCAGATTACCTATTTTTTTTCTTCTCGAGTAATCTCTACTATGGTTTGGTCTTTAGATTTTTTCAGGATAGTGTTTCTAGTGATTCTTAGTTTTTCATACATAACTGAGGGTTTTTTAAAATCCATGCCAAAGTTATTTTTCGTTCTGAATAGGGTGCTAGTGTCACAAGGCATAGCCAGAGACAACCAGGTTTTAAGTTTTCCTGTTACTCTAGCATCCATCGTAGACAAATTTCCTTTCTGGAATTCATAGATCATAAATGGCCATGTCAGCTGTGTCGTTATATAATTGTCATATATCGATGCTTTTCTTGTTCCCGATATCACCTTACTCAGCATTTTTTCTAATTCGTCCACTAACCAATCCACTGAGTGTGACTTTCCATCAAAGTCAAATTTTGTAACCAGAAACGTACTCACAATTCGTTCCCCGTCTTGCCAATGTCATTCCATATGACTATGTTGGGTTTACTTCCATTAAATAAAAATCAACAAATGTACGTATAAAATATATTATCCCTGTGGAATGTCATCTGTAACTGATATATAGATCTATATAAATTGCACCACAACAAGTATATACCTACTTTAGGACAACTATAAGACATTTGAACTTACTCTCCATCGATGATGTATCTGATTGAGAAGTGTGTGTGTTGGAACAAGACGCGATGAGACCCTCGGCCAGCCACCGCAGAGTGGAGACATGTGACCCAGAGGAAGTGAGGCCACCAGTCCCAGTAAATATCTCCTCCTCTGAAAGTATCACACAATATAAATATCTTAACTGGGAGAGGGGAGAATATGTGATAATAATATGCACAGCGCACACACACACACACATAAACACACATACTAATATTATCACAGTTGCAGTGCAAATGTATAAAGAGTGAGATTTAGCAACAAAAGATAAAATAGCAGATAAGTGCACAAAAAGTATCACCTAAATAAAAAAATACATTGGAGAATGTTAAAATATAAAATAAATAAACAGATGCAAGAAGCATGTGAGATAAAAGAAATACAAATTAATTGATTGCAAATAGTTTCTTAAAATATAATAATTAGAATATCTATCTATAGTACATAGGTACCTGCCTGGCCTGGTAATAGAGAGTGACTATCTTTGTTACACCTTTATTTCATAGACGTCAAGTTAGGACAGGTAGAGAGGTTATTTAACGCTTGACTAACGAATCATACCAAATATTTCAAAATGACGGATCTTTCACATGTGTTCTGACGCATATTTGAGATTGACAGAAAAATTTAATACTTATAACGATTTTCCTCGTTATTTTTCATCGCAATCATGTTTAATTTGACTCAACACGGCACAATGTGGTGTTTGTTTTCATTTTTCCATGTCAGCTATCCAAAAATTACATGCATTTATCTATTTTTTGACATCTGTGAAGCCAATGTGGCCATATGAAAAAAATAAATGAGGGTGTTCGTAAACTAGTTAAGTGAACTAGTTAGTCATATCTTAGTATACGTTTATAAGTAAGATTTTTTAATACAGATCTTAACTATTTTAGTAATGTTTATCTAGTTGCACGTTTAGTAAGTTATTAACGAAATCTAGTAAGTAAGACCATTAGTATTTATATATATTTACATATTACTTGAAATATTACAGTGGAATTTATTACCTCACTGGCTAGAGCCTGTTCTGAGGTAATACTAACAATAATTATGCAATACATTTTTGCTACATAATTTTTTAAGACTTTTCAAGGTGTTAGTGTATTTGTGAGAGTGTGGGTGTCTTTGTATGTGCAAGATGGCATGTGTAAAAAATAATGTAAGGTGTAATAAATATTAAATATTTTAAGACTTGAGAATAATCATTACCTTCTTAAATATAAATAAATAACTAACTCACTATCAATAGATATATAATACTGAATAAAATATAGGTAGGTATATTTAAATACACAATGTGACAGAATAATCAAATGTTTATTATATTTAAAACATTTATTGTAATTAAGTGCTAAGTATCTAGAAATAGCAACATACATATTAAACAAAATATGTATAGTTACCTACATTGTATGCAAACTACATTGTTTTATAAGCAGAATGGATGAGAGACAAGAGATAAATGGAATATGTGCAATCAACAACATCAATAAAAATGATAATTAAATAAAACTGATAGAAACAAAAAATAAGAATATAAAGAATGTATGTCATGTAAAAAATACCTTCCAATGAACATAATGCCTTTGTATAGTCAGGACTGCCCACAGTACTCTTCTCTCATGCTTCATAGATAAAACACGCTTTCTCCTCTGTTAAACATACAAGCCTAAAGTTAGATACACTAACAACCAATCCTATTTATAACAATAACATCTAACAGACTTAATAATCCATAATACCTCGCCTGATATCAGATCCACCAGAGCCATGGAATTACTGAGGAGAACCCATAACATATATTAAAGCTATTTGAAAGGGGTTTTGTGAAATGCATCGACACAATTTTATCAAATACATTTTCATTCTTGCAATGTTTGGATTTTGCATACTTGATATTCTTCACATAAGACATGTTGATTTCATCTATTTGTCATTTGTTATATCCTTTCTATAATAAACTATAATTGATTTGATAATATTATGAACTCCATATTATCTCTCCATGTCATCTCTCAGAAAACTTAGAGCTTATACAAATAACTTATACAAATAAAGAGCTAGATATTTCATCATGGGAAAACATTTTCTGTTAAAGCTTATTTTTTTCTTTATAAAAATATGTAGCTTTGAAAAATATATATTGTAACCCTTAAATTATTATCTCCATTCCAAATATTATCTCATAATACATAAAATGACTTCAGGTAATATAATACTTAAAAATAATAGAAAAAATTTTGTATTCATTATATGAATTTACTCATCCTTATCAATCAATACATCAATACATGTTAATATTTATTTAAATCAACACGATGTAATAACTTATTATGTTGATTTAATTTTTCAGTTGATACATTAAATTATATTAAGATGAAGGTCTAACAAAAATTTTGAAACAAATAAATAAAGAAAAAAACAAAAGCAATAAAACAAAATGGAATTTAAAAAAAACGCACCGATCTCCGTCTCATTAATATCTTTCTCTCCTCCATATCATGAGTATCCTAAACATAAATATAAACAATTAGGGAAACATTAAAATAAAACACAATAAAACATCTTACAACAAGAAAGCCTATTAAAACAAAATAATTAATTTCTTTCTTCATTCGGTGATTTATGCATGCCATAAAATTGAGTCAATTAAGTAGTTGTGGAGTTGTTGATTAAATAAATAAATAAATAAATAAAACAAAGCAGCCCAAAACAATATAGAATTTCTATTCAAATATGTGATGTTATGTTATTATAATTTATTGTATGTTATCTAAAAATAATAATAATGTGTAAATATCTAAATGCAAAATATGAAATATTACAGAGCATTGTATGTAAGTATGTAAGTTACGGCCCAAATTGTTAAATACCTTCCATCTTCTCCAAGCTCTGGCTATAACTCTCTGTGCTCTGTGTCTTCTTGTCATGTCCTTCCTCACTCTGTAACCTCTCCACACTCTCTGTATAATGGCCGCCAGACCTTCCAATCTTATGTTTCGCATCTCCTCCAACTCAAATACCTGCAACAGTATTTAGTAATGCCCTTTACCAAACCAAACATGAGGACTAAGAACTAAATAGGTAAACAAGACAAAAATCAAATAATAACTCTGGCGTAGTTCAGGGGTGACATCTGTGCGAGAACACTATCACATCATGTATAAGGACTGTTGTTTTTATTATTTACAAAAAAACAATTTTTCAATAGATGGCGTTATAAAAAGGTTTCTTCATTACTTCATAGATGACAATGGAAAAAAACAGCTTATTTTCAAATGATCAGTTTCTCATTATTAAAATATATAGAACTTTCAAAATTGCATTGATAAGGGAACCTAATACAATAATAATGCATAATTGGTGAATGTTGTGTATAAAGTGATCACGTAACCAGCCGATGACAGCCTTGTAGGTGCCTTGAGTTCCTGCTTCTTCTATAATAGGTATTCCAACTTCGTCTCTATTGAGATGTTAAAAATTTGCCAAAACATATTATTGACTCCCGACAGAAGAAAAAATCCAATGTTTGCGTATATATATACAACTTCAATTAGGACTAACAACTTATAGTTTTTATATTAATTTAAAGAATATAGAAAGATAGTTGATAGTCTCATTAGACTGATCTAAATTAAATTTTGACAGATTAAAAAAAATCTAGAAGTAGGTAAATATTCAATCAATGCAAATTTATTTTTCAATTCAGCGTAAAGACTCAACCAATAATTCTAATTCAAACAAAGAACATTATGTTAAAACTGTAACACATGAAATCCAACTGTCGATGGCAATAGTATAAATAATTGAGGAATATGTACCAAACTATAAACACTTAAACGCAAATTTATAAACATTTTAATATATTTTGTTTTCTATATAAAACATGTAGGTATGTATGTCAGGATAGGATAGTATAGTCTATCGTCTTTTTTCCTACCCAGAATTTTAAAACAACATGATGTATGTTTACTGCCTTACAAATTGTACGAAACGGTGTAGTCACTAAATTGGATTTTTATAAAAATTGTTAAGAAAAGTTTCAGATATAATACTACAATGTTCATATTTTTATAGAAAATTAAATTAGCTAGTTGAGGTTTTTCGACTTATTTAGATATTTTTAAAAACTTTGGAAATATAGGCAGTTAAACACAAATTTATCATAATTTTTTTTTGTTCCTAATAAAAAATGTTTGAGAAACTCTAGAATTTAAAAAAAAAAAAAACAAATTTGAGATTTAGTATTTGTCTTTAATATAGCAATTTTCATTGTTCTAGCTTTTGTGGTTGTTAACCCCTGATTGAAACATAAATTCAAAATTGTTCTACTCCGAATTCTGAGTAAATCCATGTATATATAGAACATATATGCTGCGAAGCCTCTAAGTTGGTGTTTTTTGACTTCAAAGTTGGAAAAACCGTGAAAAATATACTGCCATACAAATCTCGCATATCTTGGATTGATACTTTGTAAATATGCTAAGAGAATTAAATTCTCTTGAACAAATCAACAGTTGAACTATTTATTATTATTTTTTAATCCTTTTAAAAGTTGGGAAATAATTTAAAGTAAATAGAATTATGTAAAATTTCCATATTAATGAGATCATGGGGGTATAATAGAATGAGATATTGTTCAACCACCAAGCATTCAGTAATTGATTCTTTCTTCTATATTCTTCTATATAAGAATATATATTAATTTCAAGTAAATAGAATTATGTAAAATTTCCATATTAATGAGATCATGGGGGTATAATAGAATGAGATATTGTTCAACCACCAAGCATTCAGTAATTGATTCTTTCTTCTATATTCTTCTATATAAGAATATATATTAATTTCAAGTAAATAGAATTATGTAAAATTTCCATATTAATGAGATCATGGGGGTATAATAGAATGAGATATTGTTCAACCACCAAGCATTCAGTAATTGATTCTTTCTTCTATATTCTTCTATATAAGAATATATATTAATTTCAAGTAAATAGAATTATGTAAAATTTCCATATTAATGAGATCATGGGGGTATAATAGAATGAGATATTGTTCAACCACCAAGCATTCAGTAGTTGATTCTTTCTTCTATATTCTTCTATATAAGAATATATATTAATTTCAAGTAAATAGAATTATGTAAAATTTCCATATTAATGAGATCATGGGGGTATAATAGAATGAGATATTGTTCAACCACCAAGCATTCAGTAGTTGATTCTTTCTTCTATATTCTTCTATATAAGAATATATAATAATTTCAAGTAAATAGAATTATGTAAAATTTCCACATTAATGAGATCATGGGGGTATAATAGAATGAGATATTGTTCAACCACCAAGCATTCAGTAGTTGATTCTTTCTTCTATATTCTTCTATATAAGAATATATATTAATTTCAAGTAAATAGAATTATGTAAAATTTCCATATTAATGAGATCATGGGGGTATAATAGAATGAGATATTGTTCAACCACCAAGCATTCAGTAGTTGATTCTTTCTTCTATATTCTTCTATATAAGAATATATATTAATTTCAAGTAAATAGAATTATGTAAAATTTCCATATTAATGAGATCATGGGGGTATAATAGAATGAGATATTGTTCAACCACCAAGCATTCAGTAGTTGATTCTTTCTTCTATATTCTTCTATATAAGAATATATATTAATTTCAAGTAAATAGAATTATGTAAAATTTCCATATTAATGAGATCATGGGGGTATAATAGAATGAGATATTGTTCAACCACCAAGCATTCAGTAGTTGATTCTTTCTTCTATATTCTTCTATATAAGAATATATATTAATTTCAAGTAAATAGAATTATGTAAAATTTCCATATTAATGAGATCATGGGGGTATAATAGAATGAGATATTGTTCAACCACCAAGCATTCAGTAGTTGATTCTTTCTTCTATATTCTTCTATATAAGAATATATATTAATTTCAAGTAAATAGAATTATGTAAAATTTCCATATTAATGAGATCATGGGGGTATAATAGAATGAGATATTGTTCAACCACCAAGCATTCAGTAGTTGATTCTTTCTTCTATATTCTTCTATATAAGAATATATATTAATTTCAAGTAAATAGAATTATGTAAAATTTCCATATTAATGAGATCATGGGGGTATAATAGAATGAGATATTGTTCAACCACCAAGCATTCAGTAGTTGATTCTTTCTTCTATATTCTTCTATATAAGAATATATATTAATTTCAAGTAAATAGAATTATGTAAAATTTCCATATTAATGAGATCATGGGGGTATAATAGAATGAGATATTGTTCAACCACCAAGCATTCAGTAGTTGATTCTTTCTTCTATATTCTTCTATATAAGAATATATACTAATTTCAAGTAAATAGAATTATGTAAAATTTCCATATTAATGAGATCATGGGGGTATAATAGAATGAGATATTGTTCAACCACCAAGCATTCAGTAGTTGATTCTTTCTTCTATATTCTTCTATATAAGAATATATATTAATTTCAAGTAAATAGAATTATGTAAAATTTCCATATTAATGAGATCATGGGGGTATAATAGAATGAGATATTGTTCAACCACCAAGCATTCAGTAGTTGATTCTTTCTTCTATATTCTTCTATATAAGAATATATATTAATTTCAAGTAAATAGAATTATGTAAAATTTCCATATTAATGAGATCATGGGGGTATAATAGAATGAGATATTGTTCAACCACCAAGCATTCAGTAGTTGATTCTTTCTTCTATATTCTTCTATATAAGAATATATATTAATTTCAAGTAAATAGAATTATGTAAAATTTCCATATTAATGAGATCATGGGGGTATAATAGAATGAGATATTGTTCAACCACCAAGCATTCAGTAGTTGATTCTTTCTTCTATATTCTTCTATATAAGAATATATATTAATTTCAAGTAAATAGAATTATGTAAAATTTCCATATTAATGAGATCATGGGGGTATAATAGAATGAGATATTGTTCAACCACCAAGCATTCAGTAGTTGATTCTTTCTTCTATATTCTTCTATATAAGAATATATATTAATTTCAAGTAAATAGAATTATGTAAAATTTCCATATTAATGAGATCATGGGGGTATAATAGAATGAGATATTGTTCAACCACCAAGCATTCAGTAGTTGATTCTTTCTTCTATATTCTTCTATATAAGAATATATATTAATTTCAAGTAAATAGAATTATGTAAAATTTCCATATTAATGAGATCATGGGGGTATAATAGAATGAGATATTGTTCAACCACCAAGCATTCAGTAATTGATTCTTTCTTCTATATTCTTCTATATAAGAATATATATTAATTTCAAGTAAATAGAATTATGTAAAATTTCCATATTAATGAGATCATGGGGGTATAATAGAATGAGATATTGTTCAACCACCAAGCATTCAGTAATTGATTCTTTCTTCTATATTCTTCTATATAAGAATATATATTAATTTCAAGTAAATAGAATTATGTAAAATTTCCATATTAATGAGATCATGGGGGTATAATAGAATGAGATATTGTTCAACCACCAAGCATTCAGTAATTGATTCTTTCTTCTATATTCTTCTATATAAGAATATATATTAATTTCAAGTAAATAGAATTATGTAAAATTTCCATATTAATGAGATCATGGGGGTATAATAGAATGAGATATTGTTCAACCACCAAGCATTCAGTAGTTGATTCATTCTTCTATATTCTTCTATATAAGAATATATATTAATTTCAAGTAAATAGAATTATGTAAAATTTCCATATTAATGAGATCATGGGGGTATAATAGAATGAGATATTGTTCAACCACCAAGCATTCAGTAGTTGATTCTTTCTTCTATATTCTTCTATATAAGAATATATATTAATTTCAAGTAAATAGAATTATGTAAAATTTCCATATTAATGAGATCATGGGGGTATAATAGAATGAGATATTGTTCAACCACCAAGCATTCAGTAATTGATTCTTTCTTCTATATTCTTCTATATAAGAATATATATTAATTTCAAGTAAATAGAATTATGTAAAATTTCCATATTAATGAGATCATGGGGGTATAATAGAATGAGATATTGTTCAACCACCAAGCATTCAGTAATTGATTCTTTCTTCTATATTCTTCTATATAAGAATATATATTAATTTCAAGTAAATAGAATTATGTAAAATTTCCATATTAATGAGATCATGGGGGTATAATAGAATGAGATATTGTTCAACCACCAAGCATTCAGTAGTTGATTCTTTCTTCTATATTCTTCTATATAAGAATATATATTAATTTCAAGTAAATAGAATTATGTAAAATTTCCATATTAATGAGATCATGGGGGTATAATAGAATGAGATATTGTTCAACCACCAAGCATTCAGTAATTGATTCTTTCTTCTATATTCTTCTATATAAGAATATATATTAATTTCAAGTAAATAGAATTATGTAAAATTTCCATATTAATGAGATCATGGGGGTATAATAGAATGAGATATTGTTCAACCACCAAGCATTCAGTAATTGATTCTTTCTTCTATATTCTTCTATATAAGAATATATATTAATTTCAAGTAAATAGAATTATGTAAAATTTCCATATTAATGAGATCATGGGGGTATAATAGAATGAGATATTGTTCAACCACCAAGCATTCAGTAGTTGATTCTTTCTTCTATATTCTTCTATATAAGAATATATATTAATTTCAAGTAAATAGAATTATGTAAAATTTCCATATTAATGAGATCATGGGGGTATAATAGAATGAGATATTGTTCAACCACCAAGCATTCAGTAATTGATTCTTTCTTCTATATTCTTCTATATAAGAATATATATTAATTTCAAGTAAATAGAATTATGTAAAATTTCCATATTCATGAGATCATGGGGGTATAATAGAATGAGATATTGTTCAACCACCAAGCATTCAGTAATTGATTCTTTCTTCTATATTCTTCTATATAAGAATATATATTAATTTCAAGTAAATAGAATTATGTAAAATTTCCATATTAATGAGATCATGGGGGTATAATAGAATGAGATATTGTTCAACCACCAAGCATTCAGTAGTTGATTCTTTCTTCTATATTCTTCTATATAAGAATATATATTAATTTCAAGTAAATAGAATTATGTAAAATTTCCATATTAATGAGATCATGGGGGTATAATAGAATGAGATATTGTTCAACCACCAAGCATTCAGTAATTGATTCTTTCTTCTATATTCTTCTATATAAGAATATATATTAATTTCAAGTAAATAGAATTATGTAAAATTTCCATATTAATGAGATCATGGGGGTATAATAGAATGAGATATTGTTCAACCACCAAGCATTCAGTAATTGATTCTTTCTTCTATATTCTTCTATATAAGAATATATATTAATTTCAAGTAAATAGAATTATGTAAAATTTCCATATTAATGAGATCATGGGGGTATAATAGAATGAGATATTGTTCAACCACCAAGCATTCAGTAATTGATTCTTTCTTCTATATTCTTCTATATAAGAATATATATTAATTTCAAGTAAATAGAATTATGTAAAATTTCCATATTAATGAGATCATGGGGGTATAATAGAATGAGATATTGTTCAACCACCAAGCATTCAGTAATTGATTCTTTCTTCTATATTCTTCTATATAAGAATATATATTAATTTCAAGTAAATAGAATTATGTAAAATTTCCATATTAATGAGATCATGGGGGTATAATAGAATGAGATATTGTTCAACCACCAAGCATTCAGTAGTTGATTCTTTCTTCTATATTCTTCTATATAAGAATATATATTAATTTCAAGTAAATAGAATTATGTAAAATTTCCATATTAATGAGATCATGGGGGTATAATAGAATGAGATATTGTTCAACCACCAAGCATTCAGTAATTGATTCTTTCTTCTATATTCTTCTATATAAGAATATATATTAATTTCAAGTAAATAGAATTATGTAAAATTTCCATATTAATGAGATCATGGGGGTATAATAGAATGAGATATTGTTCAACCACCAAGCATTCAGTAATTGATTCTTTCTTCTATATTCTTCTATATAAGAATATATATTAATTTCAAGTAAATAGAATTATGTAAAATTTCCATATTAATGAGATCATGGGGGTATAATAGAATGAGATATTGTTCAACCACCAAGCATTCAGTAATTGATTCTTTCTTCTATATTCTTCTATATAAGAATATATATTAATTTCAAGTAAATAGAATTATGTAAAATTTCCATATTAATGAGATCATGGGGGTATAATAGAATGAGATATTGTTCAACCACCAAGCATTCAGTAATTGATTCTTTCTTCTATATTCTTCTATATAAGAATATATATTAATTTCAAGTAAATAGAATTATGTAAAATTTCCATATTAATGAGATCATGGGGGTATAATAGAATGAGATATTGTTCAACCACCAAGCATTCAGTAATTGATTCTTTCTTCTATATTCTTCTATATAAGAATATATATTAATTTCAAGTAAATAGAATTATGTAAAATTTCCATATTAATGAGATCATGGGGGTATAATAGAATGAGATATTGTTCAACCACCAAGCATTCAGTAGTTGATTCTTTCTTCTATATTCTTCTATATAAGAATATATATTAATTTCAAGTAAATAGAATTATGTAAAATTTCCATATTAATGAGATCATGGGGGTATAATAGAATGAGATATTGTTCAACCACCAAGCATTCAGTAATTGATTCTTTCTTCTATATTCTTCTATATAAGAATATATATTAATTTCAAGTAAATAGAATTATGTAAAATTTCCATATTCATGAGATCATGGGGGTATAATAGAATGAGATATTGTTCAACCACCAAGCATTCAGTAATTGATTCTTTCTTCTATATTCTTCTATATAAGAATATATATTAATTTCAAGTAAATAGAATTATGTAAAATTTCCATATTAATGAGATCATGGGGGTATAATAGAATGAGATATTGTTCAACCACCAAGCATTCAGTAATTGATTCTTTCTTCTATATTCTTCTATATAAGAATATATATTAATTTCAAGTAAATAGAATTATGTAAAATTTCCATATTAATGAGATCATGGGGGTATAATAGAATGAGATATTGTTCAACCACCAAGCATTCAGTAATTGATTCTTTCTTCTATATTCTTCTATATAAGAATATATATTAATTTCAAGTAAATAGAATTATGTAAAATTTCCATATTAATGAGATCATGGGGGTATAATAGAATGAGATATTGTTCAACCACCAAGCATTCAGTAATTGATTCTTTCTTCTATATTCTTCTATATAAGAATATATATTAATTTCAAGTAAATAGAATTATGTAAAATTTCCATATTAATGAGATCATGGGGGTATAATAGAATGAGATATTGTTCAACCACCAAGCATTCAGTAATTGATTCTTTCTTCTATATTCTTCTATATAAGAATATATATTAATTTCAAGTAAATAGAATTATGTAAAATTTCCATATTAATGAGATCATGGGGGTATAATAGAATGAGATATTGTTCAACCACCAAGCATTCAGTAATTGATTCTTTCTTCCATATTCTTCTATATAAGAATATATATTAATTTCAAGTAAATAGAATTATGTAAAATTTCCATATTAATGAGATCATGGGGGTATAATAGAATGAGATATTGTTCAACCACCAAGCATTCAGTAGTTGATTCTTTCTTCTATATTCTTCTATATAAGAATATATATTAATTTCAAGTAAATAGAATTATGTAAAATTTCCATATTAATGAGATCATGGGGGTATAATAGAATGAGATATTGTTCAACCACCAAGCATTCAGTAATTGATTCTTTCTTCTATATTCTTCTATATAAGAATATATATTAATTTCAAGTAAATAGAATTATGTAAAATTTCCATATTAATGAGATCATGGGGGTATAATAGAATGAGATATTGTTCAACCACCAAGCATTCAGTAGTTGATTCTTTCTTCTATATTCTTCTATATAAGAATATATATTAATTTCAAGTAAATAGAATTATGTAAAATTTCCATATTAATGAGATCATGGGGGTATAATAGAATGAGATATTGTTCAACCACCAAGCATTCAGTAATTGATTCTTTCTTCTATATTCTTCTATATAAGAATATATATTAATTTCAAGTAAATAGAATTATGTAAAATTTCCATATTAATGAGATCATGGGGGTATAATAGAATGAGATATTGTTCAACCACCAAGCATTCAGTAGTTGATTCTTTCTTCTATATTCTTCTATATAAGAATATATATTAATTTCAAGTAAATAGAATTATGTAAAATTTCCATATTAATGAGATCATGGGGGTATAATAGAATGAGATATTGTTCAACCACCAACAGTAATTGATTCTTTCTTCTATATTCTTCTATATAAGAATCATATATATTAAATTAAAATATTGGTACCGTTCTAGGGCTTCTAATAAACACTCTTGTCCTTCCGAAGGCAAACTCTGCTTGTGGAATGGGCAAAGCTCTAACGAGGGCCCTACAGGCTGCCAGGGCCCCGAGACTGGGACAAGGCCCTCCGCCGTTCTGCATGCAGGTCCCCCTTAACTGAGGGGGCAGCAATGGAGAGAAGCGAGAGGCCAGACTGGTGAAGGGAAGGGAGGCACAATGACCCGACCTCCACAATAACACAGACTCCATCAAACTGAAACCAACAACATAATACAATATATTTTATGGAAATTAAATGTTCCTGTATATCAGGAATTTTATAATTGTAATTTATTTGAAGAGAAATATTCATCCTTACCATGAAGCTATAATACTAATCCTTACACACCAAGTGCAACACCTCACATGCACTTATGTCAATTATATTTTATGATCTTAGTATCTTTTAGTATCTCAATGGAGACAAAGGTGGAATATTACAGGAGAACCAGGAACTGTAACTCGAGGCACCTACAGACCTGTCATTGGCTGGTTTAAGTGATCACTTTAACATTCACCAATTATGCCTTCTAATTGAGTTCCTTATCAATCCAATTTTTGAAAGTTCTATAAAAAAGTATTACATATACACAAATTCATTTTATAACGACCAAACTTTTTCACTAAGGTGACTCGGCTAGTCAAGGTCCAAATGAAACTAAATTATTAGGCAACTATATAAACTAAATATTTGGCAACATTGTAAAAATCACTGTAACTCCGCCCACACATCTGGAAACATTGTAAATATTGACGTAGTGTCGGACTGATTTAGTTTCAATTGAACCTTGATAGTGGCGAAAATGTTGGGTCATAATAAAACGAATTTGTGAAAAAATATTATAAAATTTTGTGTTTATTTGTTAATATTAAAATGGATTTCCACTCTGTCAACACAGAAAGTTTAGAATTATTAATCCTTACTCTCAAAATCATTTCCAAAGTTTTTTCTTTTATTCCCATGTAATATTTTTTTATCGTACATTGTCCTATTGCACATTATTCTTGTTTCACTTTTATACACCGAGGTCGCCATTACAATAATCAGAATAATTAAGAAAATAAATTTGACAAGATGATGAAGTTGTCAGAAATTACAAGAATAAGTTAGTTTACTGTTTGTTAGTATCACATCACCATCACACCATTTTTGGTTCAACCATCCCAAGCAAATTACCAAGTATGAATATCCGTAAATTAAACACCAAAGAATGAATGAATTAATCAACTTGAATTATAAAAAAAGATAAGTTTTTGATAAAAGTAATCAAGGAAATGTACCCGTTGTATCTAACTTGATGTTGTACAAGAGCAGTCTCAAATAGTCTGGGTCTCATGAGGTCGTTGGGGCGGAGGCACCTGACGTGGTGTAAACGTCGAGATTTCAATATCCGTGTGAGAGCCCCGAGAGCAACACGCTGCTGTGATCCCAGGGCACTGGGACGACGTGACATGCCTCGAGATGGATTACCTTAAATAAAAAACCAGCACATAAAATGTAGGAACATGAAGAATTCTCAATTGACATGGGTTACTAATTCTCATGCTGGAATGTTTTAGCAAAGATTTCAGTGTTATTTTAATTTATGGGCCCATTCTTGGACATAGGCCTCCCCCTTGATTCTCCACAACTCTCTGTCTTGGGCACACTGCATCCATCTCCATCCGGCACATTTCTTGATGTCAACAGACCACCTTGCCTCTGGTCTGCCGACGCCTCTTCGGCTTGTTCTCGGTCGCCATTCTACGATCTTTTTGGTCCATCGTGAATCCTGGCATCTGGCAATATGCCCAGCCCAGCTCCACTTAAGACCAGTGACCCTTTCCGCTAAATCGGCTACTTTGATTCTTTCTCTTATCATGACATTCTGAATTCTGTCCCTTATTGAAATACCCAGCAACTTTCTCTCCATAGCTCTCTGTGTCACTAACAACTTGTGCATTATTAGTTTTATTAGGACCGATGTTTCCATTCTATAAGTAAGCTAGCATCACGGTATGGTCTAGATATCTATATATGTATCTGTCTACTCTTTCAATTTGCACTCCATCTACATATTATGATGGGGAAGGACTCTTCTGCGTAGCTCATCATTTTGGTCTTGGAGATGTTCATCTTCAATCCGATGTTCACACAGGCTGAATTGATTTCTGTCAGCATAGTACTCAATTCCTCCTCGTCCTTGGCAAATATGACAATATCATCTGCGAACTGTAGATTGCTGAGATACTCGCCGTTTATATTGATGCCATTCTTAGACCAATCAACAGTTTGGAAGACATCTTCGAGGGCCTATGTAAAAAGTTTGGGAGAAATAGTGTCACCCTGTCAGACAAAGGGGGGTATCCTCCGAATGTGATCAAGATCTGATGATGGGATCCAAGAAAAAATCATCAAAATCTTCAATTTTCAATGCAGCGATAGTAATTCTTTACCAATATAATAAAAATAAATATCTTAATGTCAACAACATTTGAGTATTTTTTTGTCAACTAGTTTCGGAGATGCAACCGCTCCTTCGTCCGGACAGACTTAAAGGTACTAATTAATTATCCTAAGGACAACGGAGATGAAGGTCCTAAGGTCAAACACTGGTAAAACTCTCCGAGATTGTGTTCGCAATGTTCAAATAAAGATGTGGAATATAGGACATCGTTCGATGGAGTAGATCCAGAAGAAGACATTGGAGGGACCACGTAGCCAGGATGGACAGTGATAGACTTGTATATATAGCAGCGAACGAAATTCCTTCTGGCCGCCGCCTACCCGGTAGACCACCCAAGAGATGGAAGGATAGCTGGACTTCGTCATCCCAAGATGCATAGTTTCTGAAGAACAGACCAACTAGGTCTACTAAATGAAGAAGAAGAAGAAGACTTATACTAACTAATATTTATTGTGTTATATTAGTTAAAATGTGCCACAAGGAAATAGCTGGAATGTATAAAAATAATTCTTTACTACATTAATAATAATAATAAAGCCTTGTATATTACCCCATTTCTTTTACAATAAATACATATTTTTAGTAGAAATAAGTATTTAAACTTATTTCTACTTTGTCTTATTTGTATGTATATAATATGTATATTTTTTCATGAAATGGATCCCTCTTGGGTAAAGGCCTCCTCCAATAGTTTCCATATAATTCTATCTTTGCCCTTTTCTTTCCAGTTGGTTCCCCCTGATATAATAACAACTACATCCGTCGCCGCCAACTAGAGTGGCAAGGTCTAACATACGGACACTTTAATGTGATAATCTAATATGTATGTATAAGTTAAACTATTGAATGTACCTTCAGGGAAAAGATCTTTAGAGAATGGATGTTTACATTGATACATGACATTGGTTAGACCCCGTGGCAGCTGGTCGCTGTTCTTCTCAACAAAATCACTTGCGTCATATGTAACTGTGCCAGCGTAGTGACGTAACCTATAAAAAAATAAATATTATTTTAAGTTTTATTGCAAAAATAAAATGTTTTTAAAAACATTTTTTCTATTGAAGTGAAGAATGGATCCCAAAAAACGATTCATACAAGATGAAGCTGGATTTAATTATTCAAAAGAGAAAAATATATCTCCTAAGTGAAACATCTCCATTTGAAGCAGTGAAAATTAATATTATGACAGTGAGTTTAATTCTGAAAATGCACTAAAATTTTAATCAAAATCCAAATGCATCTTGTGTATTTTTATGCTATTCTGATCAGCAATGGCGCTACAGCCCTCCAATTTGTCTGTCCAATCGCTCTTATATTGCCCTCGATGTCGTCCAGCCATCTCATCCTAGGTCTCCTTCTGCTTCTTCTTCCTTCAGGGAAGATTAAAATGACAATGACGAGTGTAAATGAATGTAGTGTCAGTTATGGTAAACACATTTTTGTTTATTAAAATGACAATGACGAGTGTAAATGAATGTAGTGTCAGTTATGGTAAACACATTTTTGTTTATTAAAATGACAATGACGAGTGTAAATGAATGTAGTGTCAGTTATGGTAAACACATTTTTGTTTATTAAAATGACAATGACGAGTGTAAATGAATGTAGTGTCAGTTATGGTAAACACATTTTTGTTTATTAAAATGACAATGACGAGTGTAAATGAATGTAGTGTCAGTTATGGTAAACACATTTTTGTATATTAAAATGACAATGACGAGTGTAAATGAATGTAGTGTCAGTTATGGTAAACACATTTTTGTATATTAAAATGACAATGACGAGTGTAAATGAATGTAGTGTCAGTTATGGTAAACACATTTTTGTTTATTAAAATGACAATGACGAGTGTAAATGAATGTAGTGTCAGTTATGGTAAACACATTTTTGTTTATTAAAATGACAATGACGAGTGTAAATGAATGTAGTGTCAGTTATGGTAAACACATTTTTGTTTATTAAAATGACAATGACGAGTGTAAATGAATGTAGTGTCAGTTATGGTAAACACATTTTTGTTTATTAAAATGACAATGACGAGTGTAAATGAATGTAGTGTCAGTTATGGTAAACACATTTTTGTATATTAAAATGACAATGACGAGTGTAAATGAATGTAGTGTCAGTTATGGTAAACACATTTTTGTTTATTAAAATGACAATGACGAGTGTAAATGAATGTAGTGTCAGTTATGGTAAACACATTTTTGTTTATTAAAATGACAATGACGAGTGTAAATGAATGTAGTGTCAGTTATGGTAAACACATTTTTGTTTATTAAAATGACAATGACGAGTGTAAATGAATGTAGTGTCAGTTATGGTAAACACATTTTTGTTTATTAAAATGACAATGACGAGTGTAAATGAATGTAGTGTCAGTTATGGTAAACACATTTTTGTTTATTAAAATGACAATGACGAGTGTAAATGAATGTAGTGTCAGTTATGGTAAACACATTTTTGTATATTAAAATGACAATGACGAGTGTAAATGAATGTAGTGTCAGTTATGGTAAACACATTTTTGTGCTTAACGACTAATGTCGTCTTGGGAATTATTAATTTTATTATTGTTATAAACCTATTATTTATATTATGCACAAATGTTAATTAATTTCCACATTGCATGCTTTGTGTACAATTAAATATGTATGTATGTAGTTGTTAATAGGTAAATATAATATAGATGACAAACTGAAAGTAATTTGGTGGTTGAAGTACAAGATGTGAATGTCCGGCCCAACATTGCTGTAGACGATTCAATAACTCGGGTGCTCCACCCTCAGCTACGTGGGGCTCCTCTAACAATGACAACAGGCCGTGGTTTTCCTGAAACAAACACACAAACATCATCTAATTACATTCTTATCACCTAAACATCAGTAAGTTATTATCAGTTTTCACCCTAAACAACTTAGCATCACTTTATTCAGTAAAAAATACTTTTGCCTTACCTCTCCAAGACTAATAAGTATCTGGAATGTGGGTCAGTACTCTTCTGCTGCATGTTATAATATAGTTTTGATAGCAACATATGTAATAGTGGTGCATAATATGTTGACTTGTTCACAGATCTCCCACTTTGATTTGACTAATTGATTTTTATTTCAATGTTAACTGAATGATTTGTATTTTTCTTTTATAAAATTATGTATTGTATGTTTATGTAAAAACTATGCCTGTTGTTTTTAGATATAAATCTAAAAATAAGAATGGATATAAATATATTTAGTGAATATTATAATTGGCAACAGTCTACAAAAGAAAATTATTGTATAGATAAGAAAACTCACAGAATCAATTAATCTGCATATTGGTTCATTGTCAAAGTATGGTATCCTCTGCCATTCCAGTCCCTCTCTGATATACTGTTCCTGTTCATCTCCTAATGTAGTGTCCATAAGAGTATTGTGGAGAATCTCATTGCTGTAATTGATGAGAACCTGTTCCAGGGAGTTGGTGCCGAGACATTCAAACCCATAAAGGTCCAGAATACTCAGAGAACTTCGTTTACTGCAATCTTTTGCCTGAAAAGTTAATTATATACTTTTGGTACAAATTATATTTTATTTAAAGTAGGTATGTAATTATTGTTTGTTTGCCTCATTTTGTGACTTTTAATATACCAACAATAGGGTGTCCCTTATTAAAATCAAAATATTATTTTTTAAAATGCATATGCTCTTATTTTATTCATTTGGTCCTAATGTACTCAGAAATAAATTAGTAGGTCATTTAGAGCACTGCAACCCGTGCCGACATGCGATGCAAGTTGTATGGGCAGTACGAGCAACTCATCTACGTTTAATTTGGTATTTACTATCGGTTCAGTAATTAGCGTATATTGTATTATTGCTGAAGACACAGATAGGTAGTGCTAAAATAAGTTCACACTTTCACTAAGACCCAAATGCACAGTCCTAGGTACCTAAATACTAACTCCTAACCTCACTGGAATATTTAGTATTCTTAAGTTAGCAATTGCATTGCAGAGACATCACTAACTAAATACTAAATACTACGCCAAACATAAGGTCGATGGCGTAGAATTTAACATTATTGTGTATGAAGAAAAGAGATTTTTTTTTTTTTTTTAAAAAAAAAATGAATATGTCCTTGTTAAACAAGTACATATACATCTTCCTACGTTCCCTAAAATAAGCATAAATGCTTGTGCTATAGGTGAACGAAATCGGTCGAGGCAGGATTCGAACTCGCGACCACTAGATTACTAGCCCAGCGCTAACCGTTCTGCCATCGACCCATCTATATATAGATAGGTAGCTTTCTAAGGGCTTAGAAAGCTATCTATCTTTTTTCTGACGTTTGACGTTTAAAATGTTTGTTTGCTATAACAACACAAACATATGTAACCAACTTCACACTTCACACTGACAGCTCGGTGTCACAATTTTTTTTAAATTCCACCGAATTTTCGGCATCTCGTATGGATCGCTGAATACTCTGTTTGGTATTTGATTTGATAAAATTACCAAATACATATTCAACGAAGTCGATAAAATCATCATCCACCGAAAAAATCTCGTATTTTAGTATTAAACCACTCGAAAGGTTCCTCGCTATCAACCTTACTTTTTGACAATTTGCAAATGTTACTGTACGCCGATGCGCATGCGCTAAGTATTCTGCAATGCAATTCTCATAGAAAAACGTTGTAGCATCCTCCAGTTAGGAAGCCACGTGATCTCCTAAATTAAGTGAGCGACTGTGCAATGAAAACATGGTTAGTATTTAGAATTTAGTATTTAGGTAGGACTCTGCATTTGGACCTAAGAGTCAATTTATGTATTAAACAAACATACAGTTGACAGATTGTTGTTCAAAAAAATCAAGTAAACTATCAACGTTTCTAAAAATGACTAACAATAATTTACTTAATAACAAAACATTAGGTATAAAAAAAGGTTGAATAAACACAAATTAAATAAAATAGAAAAAAGAACTTAACAAATGCTAGAAAATAGAACAACGAAAACTTGCCGATTAGACGATAATTTCGCACTCGTTATTTGGTGATGTACCTCACCAACCAAGAAAACACTTTTTGTATTACTCCTCAGTTACAATCAAATCTTCGACAATAAAACAATGTACGCTAATTACTGAACCGAGAGCAAATTGCAAATAAAATGTAGATGCGTTGCTCGTACCGACCATACAACTTCTATGAACATGCTCGCATCGCATGTCGGCACGGGTTGCAATGCTCTAAATGATCTACTAATTTATTTCTGAGTACATTAGGACCAAATGAATAAAATAAGAGCATATGCATTTTAAAAAATAATATTTTGAAAAATAAGGGACACCCTAACCAACAATACTGATATCATGTCTTTGACAAATTAACATTAAAGTAATATTTATATAATTAAGTATGTACTTGCAACAATTTACCTTGATAGCAATATTAACCTTCCCCACCAACCAGGAAAACAGTCTGGAATATAATGTCCTAGCGAGATGATCACGACGACAGCTGGCCTCAGAGGCACCAAACTCACCCCTCAGGGCCACAGATAAGGAACCACTGGTACACCCCAGCAGTGATGCACATTCCACAAGTTCTAAAATCAAATCAGTCACTTTTACAGTGAAACAACCACAATGATGTTTTACAGTGAACCGAGTGAGGTTTTATGCATTTTTCTTTATTTACTGTTTTATTTGTTCTTCTCCCGCCACCACCCGTTCTGCTTATGGGGACTAATAACGGCCCCTTGCAAAACTCTGAAAGAAACTGTTTTATTTGTTCTTCTCCCACCACCACCACATGATCCTGACTTAACATACCATTTGTCAATACATTTATATTCAAGCAATATCTCGTTGTAATTAAGGTGCTTCTTATTGAGTAAAAAATATTTTTTTTTGTCACCCTTATATTATATTCTATTACCAATAAAATTATAGCCATATTTTTTTTAATTTTGCTAATGCGGTTATTTTATTAAAAGTCAAAAATAAGAAGCACCCTAATGGTCATGTAAAATTGTATAAATTCATATGGAATGTAAGTATTATTAATAAAAGATTGATAAGTTACCATATTCTTGACTGATGGAACATCCAACAGTGCCATCAATGTTAGTAACAGGAACAAATTCAATATTTCCCAACTTCAATACAACTGCAACCAACTTGAACACATTGGTGATCTCCTCACAGTTGAAACCCAACGTTTCCAAGGCAATCTGAAATGTAGGTACATATATATATTATTCGTTGTTATAATAATCATCAATCCTTCTTTCTTAATCAAAATGTCTCCTAAAATAATACAATTAAGTATTTATTTATTTATAAACAGAAAAAACAAAATTGCATCCTTGCACTTTGCTCTGTAATGTAACAAGAAGTCTTATATCACCAGCCACAAATGTTGGCCTTCACTTCAATGATATGTTGTAATATTTCATAGACAAAGAAACAAATATTTTCATTAATTCCATAGACTATCAAGAATAGATTCATAGATTCCACTGAATGAGCATTTATATATTCATCAAATAATTGAGTTATGTAAACAAATAAACTGAAGGTTGCCCTTTGATAATATAACAAACAAATATATTATTATGTAGGTACAGTATGTTAGGTGGGTAGGTAGGTACCTTGGTGAATGCAAAATGTGGTTTATCATCTGTAGTATGTCTATTGATGGATGGTGGAGGTGGTGGTGCTCCGGGTGCTCGAGCCCTTCTCAATATTCTATAAGCCTCTGCACTTCGCTGTAACTTCAGGCATTCTGAAATAATACATCATTTATATTTAACCTTTTCCGTGCTACGCGTATGCTAAACAATGTAACACCTCAGTGCGGCGCAATTTTCGGACAAAATTAAAATTGTCATATCTCAATAACTACTCACCTGAGATACTTGAAATCATAATAGCAAAAAAAAATTCAATGTATTTTATCTATCACTTAGTAAGATTTTAAAAGTTGGTAACACAAAAAATCGAAGTTACTCTCAAAAACACATGAACCTTAAAAAAAGAGTAATTTTGAAATATGAATCAACATTAAAGACACAAATAAAATATAATTAAATAATAAGATTGATTACTCATTGTTTTACGTTCATATTAGTTAATAATGCTCTTATTGTCAAAATAAATAAATAAACAAAAACATATAAATTTGCAGCAAAATACTTTGTTTTTATATACGAAATAAAAACCGAACATAAATATTTTTCTAAACCGGCGCACAATCACTACGACCTCGGATATGGGTTATACGCAACATTAATATCCTTACAAAGCGGTATCTCAGTGCGGGTCCCGATTACGTCTCGGGATGAAATAGACAAAAAGTAAACACTCTACCGCCATCTACCAAATTTTTTAAAAAAAATTTAAAATCATATTAATTAGATAAATGGTTCAGCTACACAATGTAATTATTATATTTTGGATATGTCGATAAATAAGATTTCTACAGCGAGTTTAAGTGGAGCATTGTCCATCACGTTAACCTATCGTGATCCGCACTGGTGTAGCACATGATTCATCACTGGTGTAGCACATGATTCATCACTGGTGTAGCACATGATTCATCACGATAACGTCTCGGGATTAGCACTGAAACGGTTAATCCATAAAATAAAACCCTACAGCGGGTCAATTTTGTATAAACACCAAGAGATGATCTCTTACAACATACATACATTGCATTTATAAGTATAAACCACAATATTGTGAGAAATATCAACATGTTGTAACAACAATACATTTATTATCATACACACTCTCACACATAGGCACATATACATACACCCATACACACTCTCACACATAGGCACATATACATACACACATACACACTCTCACACATAGGCACATATACATACACCCATACACACTCTCACACATAGGCACATATACATACACCCATACACACTCTCACACATAGGCACATATACATACACCCATACACACTCTCACACATAGGCACATATACATACACCCATACACACTCTCACACATAGGCACATATACATACACCCATACACACTCTCACACATAGGCACAAATACATACCCCCATACACACTCTCACACATAGGCACATATACATACACCCATACACACTCTCACACATAGGCACAAATACATACCCCCATACACACTCTCACACATAGGCACATATACATACACCCTTCCAAAAAACCCACACATACATACTTCCATATTTTACTTTATCATCCCCATACCGGTCACCGACCTATTTGGCATAAAAAAAATGTTCTCTATTATCTGTTCACCATATTATAACATTTATTTTTTTTTCCTTGCAATGACCAAATGACAAATTAAGTACCTATCACCGTATTGTGGCGACTGTATTGGCACAATTATTACAATTTGTAAGTATATTGAATATCAAACTACTAAATTTACTTTTTCAGCATTATTTTTAAAATAATTAATTTCTGTAATTGGCTTTAATATGTGTAATGTTAAGCAATTTATGAAATAGCTGTTGAGATGTAATAAAATAAAATATCAAGGCTACGACTATTTACACGACTCAACCATAGACGAAAACCAAAAATAACCACAGAAAACGCAGATAAATCAAGTTATAAAAATATTTACCTTAAGTTGTTTATACTTTGTTATAATTGTAGATCTCGATGAAAAAATGATATATAAAATTAAGTAAATGTAATAAGATGCCAATATTATTTATTTTTTCTTCAAGTTGGTTTCCATGATGCATTTTTATGACCATTGAAAAAATGACAAAGGTAAATATTTTTGTATTTTGATTTATCTGCGCTTTCTATGGTTATAAATGACCTAAAAACATAGACGTCAGAAAATTTGTCGTGTAAATAGACACTTTTTGGCGGGAAAACGCTTTTCCCGCCAATTCCGGTCGTAAATATAGTGGCACCGAAATATCAAATGATATCTGACTGAACATATGTGGTAATAAAAAATGAACGACTTATCAAATAATATACACGAGTGTAAGAGATGGAGTGAATAGCAGGAGTCACCACAGAAAGGGATGATATTTTGAAAGAAGGAAACATAAGGAGTTTGAATAATCAACGAGCATGTATGAGACAATGCATGAATTTAAAAGAAGCCAGGAATGTGTGCAAAAATAGAAAAGTATGGCTATCGGTTGTTTCTCTCTGCTTACTCGTAAGGGACATGGCATGATTGTATGTATGTATATCAGACTGATGTTTACTGAACATTTAGGAAAAAAACTACAATTGAGATTCTGTTCCCCAAGTGGCAATATTATCGAAAGTTATTTTTATATTATTATTCACTTTGAAAAATAACATTGTGGATGCCACTGCAATGTTCTCCTATTTATTTAAATTTATTTCTCAGGCAAATATTGCTTCTCTGGGCTGGAAACACTGGTTAGTTGGAAGAAATTGCCATACTGCAATAAACTCGCCACTTGCGCAGGGTACAAGGAAGTGTTCATTATTATTATTATTATTAATAAAAATGAAATAATCAAGTTCATATATATATATATATATATTTTTAAACAAAGAATGAATAAATTACATACAAACATTATAAATTATAGACCACACTGGTAAAGGCAATAAATGAATGAAAATATAACTTACTCAGTAAATGTACATCAGCACCGGCCAAGAGTTGATAAAATACATGGAAATTTCTGTCTCCTTGTAGTAAACTGGTCACACGAGTCTAAACAAATAAACAAACAAACATACAATCAATATTTAACTTAACTTTTTATATGGATGACAAAACTATAGGTATACACATTTGGGTCAAACTAAGATAGCTTCAAATATATATTAATCAACTTTTCCCATCACTTTCACAACTCAATACATGATATCTTAAACATGACAAAACTGGAAAACCAAATGAATGTGGAGATTTTATTGAAACATATAAAATATTATCAAGACATTATATATTCCAATATAACCATAACACTAATTTGCACGCCCAAGACTTAAAACTTGTTAAAAGTAGATTTTATTTCAATAGAGTGGTGAATAAACTGCCTGAACATGTTCTGGATGCTGGAGGAGTCGATATATTCAACAATAGACTGGACTAATATTACAATTGAATGATAGGCAGTGGATATAGGCACATCAGCATTAGCTACTTGCCTATAAATAAGTTTTCAATCTGCCAATTGGGACGGCTTATAATTTGTAGAATTCTTCTAGTAATTTGTGTCTTTTAAATTTCATTTCCGACATTTCAAATAGATAAATAAATCTAGAAAATAATTATTGTCTCAAAATATTAAATTCGTAAATACAGAGTGACAAATGAAAATTGTAGAAAAAATTGTATCAAGAAAATATTAAACAAAATTGAATAGATACCTTTTCCAACAGATCTTGTGTTAGCATCAAGTAAAATAAAACATATGTATGTTAGTCATCATTATAATTTATAGATCTTAAACTTTTTATAATTAAATGTGGTATTCTGCATTTCAATTATTTAAAGTGCATTTCATGGTAATGTTGGTATGACTGTCAATCACTCAAATAAACTCATAGATTTCCAAATAATATACTAGATGGAGTACTCCGTGCAATGAATGAGTCATGGTATATCACGCGTTTGATTTCTTGGTTGGCAACATATTGCAGTTTTCCATACATTTCAACACTTCCTAGATAACTGTTCTATATATATATATATATATATATTCATTATAAGTGTTCTCTATACCTATACTAGATGGAGTTATTTTCAATAATATTCCGAATTGGTATTTTCTCTTTAGTGTAACTACATAAGTGGGTACTTTAGGTGCTTTAGCAGTCCAGTCACTTGTTTGCTATCAATAAATAATTCTAATTTGTCTTTATATAAATACTCTGTTAAACTTAAGTTCTGATTTAATTATTGCGCAACCACTCACAAAGACATAATAATATAGAAGTTCTATCTAACTTGCAGTAACAATAAGGGTCTCAAAAAATGATGAAGACACATATTATCATGAGTAAAAGACATAATAATATAGAAGTTCTATCTAACTTGCAGTAACAATAAGGGTCTCAAAAAATGATGAAGACACATATTATCATGAGTAAAAGACATAATAATATAGAAGTTCTATCTAACTTGCAGTAACAATAAGGGTCTCAAAAAATGATGAAGACACATATTATCATGAGTAAAAGACATAATAATATAGAAGTTCTATCTAACTTGCAGTAACAATAAGGGTCTCAAAAAATGATGAAGACACATATTATCATGAGTAAAAGACATAATAATAAAGAAGTTCTATCTAACTTGCAGTAACAATAAGGGTCTCAAAAAATGATGAAGACACATATTATCATGAGTAAAAGACATAATAATATAGAAGTTCTATCTAACTTGCAGTAACAATAAGGGTCTCAAAAAATGATGAAGACACATATTATCATGAGTAAAAGACATAATAATATAGAAGTTCTATCTAACTTGCAGTAACAATAAGGGTCTCAAAAAATGATGAAGACACATATTATCATGAGTAAAAGACATAATAATATAGAAGTTCTATCTAACTTGCAGTAACAATAAGGGTCTCAAAAAATGATGAAGACACATATTATCATGAGTAAAAGACATAATAATATAGAAGTTCTATCTAACTTGCAGTAACAATAAGGGTCTCAAAAAATGATGAAGACACATATTATCATGAGTAAAAGACATAATAATATAGAAGTTCTATCTAACTTGCAGTAACAATAAGGGTCTCAAAAAATGATGATGACACATATTATCATGAGTAAAAGACATAATAATATAGAAGTTCTATCTAACTTGCAGTAACAATAAGGGTCTCAAAAAATGATGAAGACACATATTATCATGAGTAAAAGACATAATAATATAGAAGTTCTATCTAACTTGCAGTAACAATAAGGGTCTCAAAAAATGATGAAGACACATATTATCATGAGTAAAAGACATAATAATATAGAAGTTCTATCTAACTTGCAGTAACAATAAGGGTCTCAAAAAATGATGAAGACACATATTATCATGAGTAAAAGACATAATAATATAGAAGTTCTATCTAACTTGCAGTAACAATAAGGGTCTCAAAAAATGATGAAGACACATATTATCATGAGTAAAAGACATAATAATATAGAAGTTCTATCTAACTTGCAGTAACAATAAGGGTCTCAAAAAATGATGAAGACACATATTATCATGAGTAAAAGACATAATAATATAGAAGTTCTATCTAACTTGCAGTAACAATAAGGGTCTCAAAAAATGATGAAGACACATATTATCATGAGTAAAAGACATAATAATATAGAAGTTCTATCTAACTTGCAGTAACAATAAGGGTCTCAAAAAATGATGAAGACACATATTATCATGAGTAAAAGACATAATAATATAGAAGTTCTATCTAACTTGCAGTAACAATAAGGGTCTCAAAAAATGATGAAGACACATATTATCATGAGTAAAAGAACATTTCCTAGATAACTGTTCTCTAAATCTTGATCCTAAATATATTTCAACATTTCCTAGATAACTGTTCTCTAAATCTTGATCCTAAATATATTTCAACATTTCCTAGATAACTGTTCTCTAAATCTTGATCCTAAATATATTTCAACATTTCCTAGATAACTGTTCTCTAAATCTTGATCCTAAATATATTTCAACATTTCCTAGATAACTGTTCTCTAAATCTTGATGACCAAAGTGTATTTATCGACAAATAAATCTAAAAACAATTCACATTAGTCTTTATTCTCTGTGCAAAAATGATGTTTTTTGCCCACCTTGTTGTCAAAAGTCCCGCGTAAAAAATCCTCACTTCAATTCAAAAATTTACTAACTGCGACATCTAGTATATTATATGAAAATCTATGAATAAACTGAATAATGTTGCCATATCTTCAAATTAAGTTCCTCTAATATCATATTTAAACTTAATAAAATGGAATTTTAAAAGAAAGCAATCTTTACAATCAGAGTTTAGTATGATAGAATGATACATGTCTTCCTGAATATCCTGTTTTCAACGTATAACAACACCAAAACCAACCATACCAACTTAACCACAAAGTGCACTTTTAAATAAAACACACTCTAAATAGTTCACATGGAAAAATTTTATATTATACATACAGAGCAGAAAGTAGAATATATAGAATAAGTTTAAATAAATTAATAACAGTTATTTTACAATATGAAAACAATTGTAATATAAATATATGTATGTATGTATGTACTTACAATGTGTTACATGGCCTCCAATAGGATCACCTTTATAATCAAATTCTATATCTAAATATTTCCCCTGAAATAGAATAAAAATTAAGAATTATTATATGAGTATATATATATGTACATAGGTACCTACTAGTGATAGCGAGCGCAGAGATCAACATTTGACTGTAATTAGTTCTCCCCCCCTTAGCGCTTTAGTCCTGTTTCTATCGGGGTACACTTTGACCATGATCCTGGAATTGGCTAGTCTGGTTATTACATTGAAGCGACTGCCATCTGACCTTCGTAACCCGAAAGAAAGTAGAAAGGGGAACCAGACAAATTGGATCATGGCTACACATAGCTAGTGATATAAATCCGCACATAGATTTTTTGAAAATCCAGAGGTGCGTGCCCCCCCCCGGATTCGAACCATCGACCTCACGCACGTGAGGCAACTACCTTACCGCTGGGCTATCAACGCTCCTTAAAACTCATCTTTGATAAAAACATCAAGGGGTACATAGTTTTTTTTTTCACATATTGCAAAGTGAAATTGTTTATGTAACATTTACATTGTTTCAGAGTAGGTTATGTATTTTTCTTTAACATATTCTGTATTTGAATTTAAACCAACTGTGTTTTAACATTGGCAGTTTGAAAGTAAACAATTCATGGCTTATTTATTTTAACACTTTATTGTAAATAACATGTTCTGCCAGCACAAATGGCAGACTTATTGCCTAGTGGCAATTTCTTCCAGACAACCATAATGTTACATATGTGGATGAAGGTGATTCAATACATATACATAAATAAAACATAAACTATAACTACGGTTTGAAATGAAATATTTTTATATTTATTTAATCTATTTTTAACACATATCAATATTATAAATGTTTGTATGCTGGTATGGTTGTATGTATGTTATGCATTCCTAAACTGTTCATCCATTGCAATGAAACTTGACGTGGACTGTCGAGCGTTTATCTGGGACGGTTACAGGATTTAAACAGCTTTCATATTCTTCTTCTTCAACGAGTATTAGGTCATTTGACCTATGAAAGTGAAGTATTTTACATTTAATTTTGATAAAAATAAAAAGGACAAAAGGGCCGAAAGGATGGAAGTTATTGAAAGGCCTGAACGAATGGAAAGACAGGAGGCATTGAAGGGACCATTTTTAATTATACAGGAAGATTGCTGAGTTTTGCTACTTATGTATTAATTTTAGCTTTCTGCACTCCTTCTCCAAATAAACTTTAAGTTACATCTTCTTCTTCTTCTTTCTCAGCCATCTCTCCACTGCTGGATGTAGGACTCTTCTAATAGCTTCCACTCGTGTTTTTTCTGGGCTTTTCGAACCCATCCGCTTCCAGCGACAGGGACAATATCATCTGCCCACCTTTTCTGGGGCCGGCCTATTCCCCTTTTCATATCCCATGGTCTCCAATTTAGAATTCTGTGTGCCCATCTGTCCGTACCCTGTTTGGCAACATGACCTGCCCATTGCCATTTAAGTTTTGCAACTCGATCCATGACATCAACAACTTTTGTCTGGCGTCTGATTTCTTCATTTCTAATTTTGTCTCTTAGACTTACGCCTATCATTTGCCTTTCCATGGATCTCTGAGTGCATTTTAGCTTATGTATGGTCCTCGCAGTTAGCGTGATAGTTTCCAGACCATACGTAAGCACAGGCAGGATACATGTTTCAAACACTTTTCTTTTCAGACATGTGGGAATATCTCTGTTTTTTAGGACATGTTTAAGTTTCCCAAAGGCTGCCCAACCTAGTCCGATCCTTCTGGGTATTTCTGCTGTCTGGTTATCCTTTCCTAATTTTATCTTGTGTCCAAGGTATATATATTCTTCAACAGCTTCAATTATTTTATTATCAATTGTGATAGTGCTGTTAGATGGACTCATGATTTTTGTTTTGTTAATATTAATTTCCAGGCCGACCATTAGGGAAGCATCGTGGAGTTCTTTTATCATAATATGGAGTTCTTCCAGATCATCACTTATAAGCACTATGTCATCTGCAAAACGGAGGTGGTTTAAGTTTGTTCCATTTATTTTTATTCCCTTGTCTTCCCAGTTCAAAGTTTAAAATATGCCCTCCAAAACCAATGTATGTAAATAGTTTAGGTGAAATGGTATCTCCTTGTCTGACACCTCTTTTTATATTGATTTTTTCTGTTTTTGTGTTTTCATCGATTCTTACATCCATGGTGGCGTGTTCATATATAAATTTGATAAGCCTCGAATATCTGGAGTCAATTCTCGCATCATTTAATGCGTTTATTATTTCACATTGTTCTACAGAGTCAAATGCTTTTTTATAGTCGATGAATGCAAGATGAATTGTTATATTATATTCAGTAGTTTTCTCAATTAGTAGGCGCAGAGTTTGGATATGGTCTGTAGTTCCAAAATATTTTCTAAAGCCAGCTTGTTCAATTGGTTGGTAGAAATCCAGTTTAGGTGTTAAACGATTTGTGACAATTTTAGTGAGAAGTTTGTAAGTATGGGATAACAGACTTATTGGTCGATAATTCTCTAAGTTCTCAGGATCCCCTTTTTTATACAATAGTATAACTTCAGAATTTTGCCACTTTTCAGGTATGACCTCCAGTTCTACGCACTTGTTTAGGAGTATTTTTATTGCTTCAATGATTTCTTCCCCACCCAACTTTATCATGTCGCTTGTCACTTGATCTTCACCTGGACTTTTATTATTTTTCATGTATTTGAGTGCATTTTTAATTTCATTACAATCTATCTCTGGTATCTCTTCGGAGCCAACATTTAGCACAGTTACATTTGTTTCTCTATTTTGTGTAATTGGTTTATAAAGTTCCGTGTAAAACTCTTGCACTGTATTTATTATCATATTTTTATCATTTTCTGTACTTCAGTTTCTATTTTTTAATTTAATTATGTTTGATTTACCAGAATTGTTGTTTGATCTAAGCACTTTCATATTCTTATTTGATTCTATTGTATTCATAATGAGATTTGTTGTATTTTCTAATATCTTTCCTTATCTCTTTCCTTATAGTTTTATTAAGAGTTTTATATTCGTTTGAATCTCTGTTAATGTGTCTTTTCTCTTCTATAAGTTTTATTGTGTTTAGAGATAATTTTTGGTTCTTTCTTTTCTGCCTGAATGATATTGTTTTTACAGCTGTTTGAACACTCGTTGTAATTTTATCTGTGAGGTCGTTTATTTCCATAATCTGAAGATCTGTTCTGGCTCCCAGCTTTTGTTTTAGAATATTTTGGAATTCTTCTTGATGTGCGGCAATTATTTCAGTTGTAGGTACTTTTTTGGGTTTTTTATGGATCATGTTGTATCTTTCAGCCTTTGTGTTTATTTTGAAAGAAGCTCTCACCAGTCTATGATCACTTTCCGTGTCAAATTGATTTAGAACTGTTACATCTTTACAATATTTCAGGTTGTTTGTAATTATATAGTCTATCTCATTTTTTGTTTTACCTTCAGGACTCTTCCATGTCCATTTTCTTTGTTTTTTCTTTTTGAAGAAAGTGTTTGTGCAATACAGTTGTTCATATTGTAAGTAATCTAATAGTGTTTCTCCTCTTTCATTTCTATTACCCAAACCAAACTTCCCAATGTATTCTGGATCTCCCCATTTTTTCTCACCTATTTTGGCATTAAAGTCCCCAGTCAAGATAGTCAGTTGTGTTCTTTCTAATCTTTTTGCCTTTGAAATATCTTCATAGAACTTCTCAATTTCTTCGTCTTCCGCTGTACTTGTTGGAGCATATATATACTTGTATAATCTGTAGGTATTGTGAATCTCTTATTTAGTCTTAGTATTATGTATATAACTCTATCCGATACGCTGTTCATTTTTGTTACTCTAGTTTTAAGATTTTTATGTACCATTATAGCTGTACCTCCCGACGATGACTGTTTATTGTTTCGGTACAACAAGTGACCTGATGGAAGAGTAGTAGCTTCTTCTCCTTTAAGTCTAGTTTCGCAGATTCCCAGAATGTCCCAGTTTATATTTTCTAGTTATTTTTCCAGTCTAAGTCTATCTTCTTCTTGTCTCATGGTTCTGATATTATAAGTCGCTATTTTAATTTCTGTATTTTTTATGTGTTTCGAGTTTTTGCCTCCCCCAAAATCCTTGAGGCTGACAGCTTTAATGTCGGTGTGAGATTTTGAACTATAAGTTCTTCTCACCTGGGGTATTTTTGTTTTAAAAGTCGAGTTCATGGTTTATTTTGAAGGTTTTTGGCATTTAAACACCACGCTTGCCATACGTGTTGGTGAGTTTGAGTTCAGCCGCCCTTGACATAGGGAACAGACGCTGTTTGTAGCCGCCCATTCTGGGTCAGACGCTACATACCAATTGGTCCGCGGGAGGTATTTTATTTCCCTCCTACCCTACATATCTGCCGAGCATTCCCCTATCCGCCACCTGGGGACACGTCCTATAGCGGTTACAGGTTCCGCCAAGGACATAGTATGTCCTTGTCGTTGGCGGAAGGACAAGTATTAAGTTACATAGTATGGGACATAGTTACATAGTATGGGACATAGTTACATAGTATGGGACATAGTTACATAGTATGGGACATAGTTACATAGTATGGGACATAGCAAGGACATAGTATTAAGTTACATAGTATGACAAATCTCACACTCCTCCACTTCACAATATCGGCACAATATGTCCAGTATACTGGCACTATGAATTATTTTAAATTTAATTCACAATAACAATAGGCATGATGACTAATTTTGAAAAACTATCTCACGATGTTTTTACGCATTCACTGTTTTCAAATATATATACATTTCTACATAAAATAAAGGTTTAGTAGCAAAAATCGCCATTTTAAAATCAAATTTGACATTTACGCCAAAAAAAGCTTGTAGTATCATGGCGGCTGCCGACCCTGACGGTGACGTCATGGTATCGTAAACTGCATATCACTACTATATGTAATATATGTGTTCTAAGACGATTTGTGTATTTATAATCAATTCAAAAGTGCATAAGTGTTGTGCGGTCCCTAAATGTACAAACACGACGAAAAAAACACCTACTGAGGTATTTGTTTTCGTCCCACGCGAAAAAAAAGAGAAATAAGTGATTAAATTTCGCACGGCGAGACACAAGTGAATTTTATTAAGTACGCGTTTACAATGAAGTACAGTATTTGTTCCCCCACTTTTAGCTCTCAATAATATAATATTTACCATTATTTAGGCAATAAGCATATAAAGAACTTCATTAATGTCCAAACGTCAAAATAGGCCATCATAAGTTTCCCGCGTATGTTTTTAGCTTATGAACACATAATGTAGAGAGAAGAAGGAGCATATTTTATCGATTTTCGAGATGTAAGTTGTATTTAAATTACAGATAAATAAAGTACTTATATGTACTTATTATTAAGTTTTTACGTTTCGAAATTCTGATGAACAAAAGTCTTTGTTCGACGCAAAGAAATATCCGACCATCAAAAGTTCCATTCTAGTTAAGAATAGTTAAGACAGGCAGAAAAATAACTACTATGGCTGCTATTGCTAAAAATAACGATAGCAGATAAATATAGCTTGTTATGAACACAATACAAATAACGAGCGCTATGTAATAATTCGTATGCTGCTAAAATTGTAACGATGTTTTAAAACGCATGCTTCGCGTAATCGCCGTCGTTTCGCAAATCGCTTCATTGCATGAAAAAAATATAGCTTGCTAGTTTAGTTTGGCAGTGATCAGCATCATAACATGTCGAACGTTCGTCAGCTCACCATCGCGTGACAAAATTGTAGAATACTAAAACTAAATTAGTTTACCATACGTTGCGAGCGTTCATTATTTATTTATTTATTCAATAAAAACTAAGTTACATACAAAATACAATTAACATAGGCCCGATATTACAGTCGGCCCTCAACTCATTGAGTTTGCCAAACTCAAGATTAATGTTAAGGGGAGATTGAATCCATTTCCGTATTACAGTGCAATATGACATGTCAGTTACTAAATCTTCAATTATAGACATATTTCACTTTTTCTGTGGTTATTATCTGTCAAATTTAAATAACCTCAAATAATACGAAATACAAAACGGGACGCTACGACTTTAAATACCATTGTTTTATTATCCAACATGGTAAATTTAATTTTTTTCACCAAAATAATGCTTTTAAATGCCCGTGTTCGTTTCAATACGGCTGTCAGTTTGTTTTGTTGTGTGGCGCCACCTTCGATACAACACTGAAACTACACACGTTGCCTAACGCCTCTAGTGATAGAAACTGAAACTACACGAGTTGCCTAGCAAATGACAGTTGACTCACAGTTAAGTACTTAATCTGCCAGAAACGTTGAGTTAAATATTTGTCGTTTTAGTGACGTATTTGAGGGAAGATTATGTCTAAACGGACACTGTAATACGCTATATTTTTGTAAAACTTGAGTTTAGCTCTTAAACTGACACTGTGATACCGGCCCATAGTGTCCCCCGATAGGTAGGCGAGTATCTAGGTAAATTGAAACTATTTGCTTTGATGAATACTTGTTCCATTTATATTTAATTTGTTTTAGTTTTAAGTATCTAATTAAAATATTAATATATCGATAACACCAAAATAAACATAGTCCAGACCGATAATTAATGCGTATATTGTATTGAAGACTATCAGAAGAATTGACGCGACCATACTATGACGTCGTGCGCTCTGATTGTTTTTTCTCATAAAATGGCGGACTAACACATTTTGTATTTTTATATTTATAATATTATTATTATTCACTCCTATAAATTAAAAAAAAAAAACATTTTTTAAATCTTAATAACCTATTTTATTTTTTAAAATCATAATTTCAATGATTTTTTCTTACAGTCATCACACCTATTACATATTTTAATATATTAATCATAATATGTATATGAATCACAACAGTTATCCCATATGTATATTAGATTCATCATAATACATTGTGTATTTCCATTTCAACCTCATGTAACACTGTACAACTCCCACAAACAATATAATTACATCATTTTATTTTATAATCAAGCAATGAAAGCCACCAAGTTATTTATTTCTGAAACGTTAAATATTCTCCACCACGTTACAATACTCGGTGCGTGTTATAACAGATGCGTCAACGATTCAATAGAGCGGATAGCGTCAACGATTCAATAGAGCGGATAGCGATATTATTTGGTTTATTGTCCCAAATAAACCAAATAAATCAATAAATAAAAATAGCATGTTAAAAATAAGCAGCATATTCCATATAGCTTGTTATGAAAAAAATAGCCATTTCGAACAACACAACAGTTGACAGTAACAAACACAATTGACAGTGACAATATGGTGACGTCATGCGCTCTGATTGGTGTTTCACATAAAATGGCGGACAAACATATTTTGTATTTTTATTTTAATAATATTAATATTATTCGCTCTTTTAAAATGAAAATAAATATATTTTTTCAAATCTTTATAACATATTTTATCTAATAAAATCATAATTTCAATGATTTTTTCTTACTGTCATCACGCCTATTATATGGGTATACAAAAACATAGGAATTTTTACTCATTTTACTAACATTCCAGTGATACAAATTTTATACTAATCCGTCACACTGTGTCTGCAATAGTGCCAGATTAGTAAGATTGTACCGAAATAAATCACTGATTGAAAAAAGCGCAGAGTACAACATTCCACTATGCATGGTATTCGTCGACTACCAAAAAGCATTTGACTCCATTGAAACATGGGCCATAATAGCAACGATGGATCAAGCACGCATAGATTCTAGATATACCACCCAGATTGACACTCTCTACAAGAATGCTACTATCCAGGTGAAATTAAATGAAGATTGGACAACAGATAGAATACAGATCAAAAGAGGAATCCGACAGGGAGATACAATATCACCAAAACTCTTTACACTGGCATTAGATTACACTTTTAAAAATCTAAACTGGGAGTCCAAGGGCAGATATCTAAGCCACTTGCGGTTCGCTGATGACATAGTCATTATAAGTGACGACCCTAAAGAACTAACTGAAATGCTAAATGAAATAAATGAGGCATCCAAAGCTGTTGGACTGAACATGAACATGGCAAAAACAAAGGTGATGGGCACAGCTGGATCTCAGATCACGGTGGATGGGATCTTGATTGAAAATGTCCAAGAGTATGTGTACTTGAGACACACTATGAAAATTGGTTGAGAAAACCAAACGGCCGAAATAAAGACACAAATTGGACTAAGTTGGGCAGCTTTTAAGAAATTAGCCCACATCTTCAAAAATCCCCAAATTCCCATCAACTTGAAACAGAAGGTATATGAGACCTGTGTACTGCCAGTAGCTACTTATGGCTTGGAGACAATGACTCAGAAAAGTGCTGAAAAACTAAGAGTCACCCAAAGAGCCATGTTAGGATTAAGTCTGAGAGACAGGGTGCGAAACGACACCATCAGGGAACAAAATTGGTTGATGTCGTCCACCGCATTCTTACCCTGAAGTGGAGATGGGCGGGCCACGTGGCAAGATACCCCGAAGACCGATGGCCAAGGATAGTGTTGGCTTGGAGACCAAGAACGACAGTCAGAGGTGTTGGAAGACCGTCAATGAGATGGAGAGATGACATTAGCCGTCATGCTGGTGTCAATTGGTTGCTTAGAGCACAAGATAGAGTGGCGTGGAAGGAGATGGAGGAGGCCTTCGTCCAGGAGTGGACGGGATTAGGCTGAGAAGAAGAAGTACTGAAATAAATTTTTATATTCTAAGGCTTTGCTTCTCGAACAAAGATTAGTTAAAATACTTTGATTTCATAAAATTATTCAAAAGTCTTGGTGTTTGATTGAAATGTAATGCCGTCAAACGACACATTTTTGAACAATTTCATGAAATAAAAGTATTTTAACTATACAAACTACTATTACCGTTACTTTTGTTGAAACAACCCAGCCTAACAAATTTTGGCACTCATGATTTGTAAGATTCTACTGTTGGGTAGCTACGCCACTGATTATTATGTGTCTAGGTAAGTTGACTTACAAATCTGCTAGCATTGTCGTTTCTCAGAGTCTTGGCGTTGCCAAATGCTTCCAGGAGGGTTCCTGCCTGCGTTAACCGTTCCTTTATACTTCCCCCTCCACCACCACCTCCCCCTCCAGCCAGTACCACACATTGCAGGGATATCCGAGCTGCCTCCGTCTTACCTGAACCACTCTCACCTACAACAACACAATATACATATATATTATACTCGGTGTATTGACCAATGTATCAATGCCATTGGGACGATTAGACTATTATTGAAATTCACAAATTATTAAGATGTTGTACTTCATTGTGTACCCCTACTTAATGAAGGAACAAATGTTGTACTTCATTGTGTACCCCTACTTAAAGAAGGAAAAAATGTTGTACTTTATTGTGTACCCCTACTTAATGAAGGAACAAATGTTGTACTTTATTGTGTACCCCTACTTAATGAAGGAACAAATGTTGTACTTCATTGTGTACCCCTACTTAAAGAAGGAACAAATGTTGTACTTTATTGTGTACCCCTACTTAATGAAGGAACAAATGTTGTACTTCATTGTGTACCCCTACTTAAAGAAGGAACAAATGTTGTACTTTATTGTGTACCCCTACTTAATGAAGGAACAAATGTTGTACTTCATTGTGTACCCCTACTTAATGAAGGAACAAATGTTGTACTTTATTGTGTACCCCTACTTAATGAAGGAACAAATGTTGTACTTCATTGTGTACCCCTACTTAAAGAAGGAACAAATGTTGTACTTTATTGTGTACCCCTACTTAATGAAGGAACAAATGTTGTACTTTATTGTGTACCCCTACTTAATGAAGGAACAAATGTTGTACTTCATTGTGTACCCCTACTTAAAGAAGGAACAAATGTTGTACTTTATTGTGTACCCCTACTTAATGAAGGAACAAATGTTGTACTTTATTGTGTACCCCTACTTAATGAAGGAACAAATGTTGTACTTCATTGTGTACCCCTACTTAATGAAGGAACAAATATGATGCTTAGTTACGGAACTTCAAGAGTCATATCATATTTTTCCACAGTGACATCATCAGCCTGTCTGGTTCCAGAGTTGAACATGGGCCTCCGTCCTCTTCTTTCACTCCTCCTTTACCTGAGACAGTCAGTCACACCACACACAAGATAAGACAAGTCCACCTAACATCAGAGTGTGATAATGTATCCCGCCTAGTTTCTCTCAGTGACATGTTTGTTACCTTGGTCTACTGTTCCATTTGTGTAATATAACCATCAATAATGTGAAATTACCGGAAACAACAATGCATTGGCTTTCATTTCTATCTCTCAACCATCGAAAGGCTGTACCAGCAACAGCATATCTGTAATCAATATAATTTAATATAATGAATTACACATCAACATAATGTCTGCTAAATTAAAATACAAGTCATTCAATCAACCTTAAATCAGTACATTTGTATGAGACATTATTTTTTTTACCAAATTTCCTGTTATTACCTTTTACATAATATGATTGTCAAATGAAAGAGATATCGTCGCTTACAGTCTAACACCCCATAAGTCAATATCACCAACTTTATAGTAGAGCAAAAAACTTTATAAAATTCTTATATGACATTTTAAAAAATATAAAAACACAAAGCCGCGTTAGTTGGCAGGTTTTTTTTTTAATTAGTACTTTTAAAAGAAAATATATTTAAAAGATATGTTATAAGAATTTTAAATAGTTTTTTGTTCTACTGTAAAGTTGCCGATATTGACATACGCGGTGTCAGACCTTAAGCGACGATATGTAGATTTTGATGTTCCAAACACTGAATCTAAATCATGAATTGGCCAAAAAATGACTTCAATAGCCATACATAAAATAAATTTTTCTGTATAATATTAAAATATGTGTATATAATATACTCAACTTTACTTTTGATGAATAATTATCAACCTTACGCCAGCCATATAATCAAATCATTAAATAATGCAATTAAATAAAAATGTTCAATTTGACAGGTTATAATCCTTAAGGAATATACCTACTCATTAGTGATGAAAGTTAAAAATCTTCAAATCAGCTTATTTAAAACAAAATAAACTTCAAGTATTTAAAACAAAAGTAGACAATGATGACTTACACATGCGGAGGTAGTTGAAATGGTGCTCTAGCTATATACGCCCGAACTAATTCTGCAGAATAGAGGGACAGTTGCCTGTATGGATTCACTGATATCAGCACATTTCCAATATATGTCTGAAAATATCAAATTTATTTTACATTTGTGTACTACACAAATATATAGATTGAGTACTATTCATATTAATAATTTGTTTTTTTACAAAGATGTACAATATTTACAGATCTTTTAAACAGATCTGATAACTTGTAATGGCCAATAATAAATTGAAATAGACTTAAGTATGTCTTGAATATACAAAGCAGTTAGAATGAATTCATTAATTAATTCAAACTATTTCATAAACCTAATATTTCATGATAATGTATCAGGATAATATAGAAATCAAATGTAATATAAATTATGAAAAGAATAAAGTAACTACAAGACGATATGAATGATCACAACAGACTGTCACTCAAGAGTTAATGTGTCAACGTCACTTAACCGTGGTAAGATTGTTTGGTGAAATTAAAAGTGCATTATAAAATGGTTAGTGCATTATAAACTCAGAGGTGGTAAATATCAGAGATACTAAATAAAAAATTTCAAAATATTTACCAATAACTTAAGTAGATTGTAACCTCTATATATATAACATTAATCTGATATCGAGAGACGTAACCATTTAATACATTATATTGTGATTGACTCAATTATATTTGAGTATTGGGTAATTTTAACTGATTTGTGTATCAATTACAAACACAGCATATTAATCATATAGCTGATGAATTTGAAATATTTTCAATACCAAAATATAATGAATACAGAGGTCCCTCTGTATAGCCAAAAGTTACAAACTTGATAATTAATAAATTAAATTATAATATTCCTTACATAAATAATATCTCTTTTGAAACGTATTTGAATATTATGTATAAATGCATCTTCCGATAGTGGACTTAGTAGTACTGAATCACACTGCCCAACCTCTGACTCCAGCATAGCTCCCACCTCTGTCTCCAGCCCATACCTACAAAACAAACAAACAAACAGTATTATGCAAATTTCAATCGCAAATACACATTTTAACTTTAAAACAGAATTCCTATAGAAAATCAAACATATTTAACTTAAAATATATCATAACACGATACAATGATTAGATACATATTCAAATATTCTAAAGGATATTAAATAACCTATATTTTTGGATAAATCATAAAATCTCTAGTTTGTGACTCAATTTCATAAAAACAATTGTAATAATAATTCAATTTAAAATCAATTTCATATGCTAGAGATAGACATTACTAAATAAAAGGGAAATATCGATAAATTTCGATAATGAAACCTGTCATGTAAGTATGTACACAGCAAGTTAAAAAAAATTACAAAATAACTACCAAGATGAAATCAATTTCATATTGTAATCAAAACGATACGTTTTTTCTATTATAAAATGATTCACAATATAATACTATAAGTCAGAAAATAGTGATTTAAATATATATTTTGTGTGAATACTAGCAAACTGGATATCAAAATCACAATAAATAAGATCACAAACCTTGGAAAATATCAATAGAAATTTACATCCCACATTTCAAAATATTATGTATACTAATTATAAAAAATAAACGAGAAATATACGAATATATTTTAGAAAATTTCAGTAATCCAAGGAAGTCAAATACGATTTTGACGGATCTCCATAATTACCTACTTCAAACGAATCCAATTCAATGCAATTCTAATTCTGACACATGATACAAAAATCAAACTGAAAACTGACAATTCCTACCTAGATTGCTCGTTATCCAATTGTCCATTTGTTCAAGAGAATTTTATTCTCATAACCTGTCGACAAAGTATAAAGCCAAGATACGCGAGATTTGTATGCAGGGTCTATATTTTTCACGGCTTTTCCTACTTTGAAGTTAAAAAACACCAACTTAGAGGCTTCGCAGCATATATGTTATATATACGGATTTAATCAGCTGAAAATTGTATAAATTAATATAGACAAATACAAAATCTCAAATTAATTTTTTTCAAAAAGATCCAGAGTTTCTGAAACATTTTTTACTAAGAAAAACATTTTTTATGATAAATTTATGTTTTACTTGCTATATTTCCAAAATTTCACAAAATATCGAAAAAAGCCGAAACACTCCAGCTAAATAATTTAATTTGCAAAAAAAATATGAACAATATAGTAGTATATCTCAAACTTTTCTTAACAATTATTTTTATAAAAATTGAATTTACTGATGACATTGTTTCATACAATTTGTATGGCAGTAGCCCATACACAATATCTAAGAAGACTAATAGTTTGATACTTAATCTCCAAACATACATACCATCAAGCTGTTTTCATATTCTGGGTAGGAAAAAAGGACTGACCTCCATACTATCATATTCTGACATATATATCTACATGTTTTGTATCCTACAAAGTGTTCATAGTTTGGTATATATTCTTCAATTATACATACATACGCCATCGACAGTTGGATCTCATGTTTTACATGCAACTAGTGATAAAATATGCTTAATATAATATTTAGGGCTAGATTCATCCAAAGGTTCAAATGTTTTAATTCAACCATAGGTTTAAATATAAGAAAAGAGAGATTATTCTCAAGGAAGGTTATAAATCCGAACCTGTAGATAGTACCTACCTATATAAATCCGAACCTGTAGATAGTACCTACCTATATAAATCCGAACCTGTAGATAGTACCTACCTATATAAATCCGAACCTGTAGATAGTACCTACCTATATAAATCCGAACCTGTAGATAGTACCTATATCAAAAATATAATTTTATTTTTACTGTGCAGAAGTACTAAATACAAAACATGTTTTTCACTTTAAAAAATTTCATACTTTTTGGATAATATATGAATAATTGTGAAAATTATGAAATTTTCTTAATTATTCAAAATACGTCTAATCCAGGAACTTTTTAAGAACGTTCCAGCCAATATAGGTACGTTCCTATTCCATTTAGTCCAAGTTGATATTTTATAACGCTGAAATAAGACCGTAAATCTAAAATCTACAATTTTAGAACGTTCCTATTTTAGTTACAATAGTTTTATGACAGAATTTTTATCCCAATAATCTATCTATATATATAAAAATGGATGTATGTATATTTGTTTGCTTGTATGTGGCCAATGGACTTCTAAACCATCTATCCTATTGCGATGAAACTTTGGGAAATCGTTCAGCACATACCGGAGAAGGTTATTGCATTATTATTTATTTATTTATTTTTCCGATATCTCACACAATTTTTTTGAAAAATTATGTTTGATATTGGAATGAAAAATTATGGATTTGTTCAGCACGCACACTAGAAGGTTTAAAATTAAATTTTATTTAAATACATATATTCAATATCTCACACAAGAATTTACGAAAAACAATATATTTCGGTTTGTAATAAAATTTTAAGGATTTGTTCAGCGCAAAACCGAAATAAGTTTAATTTATTTATTTGACACCTCGCACAATTTTTTTTTAAAAATTTTATAAAAAAAACATAAATAAATAAATGAATGAATGTGTAAATAAATAAATACATAAAGACACAAGATAGCTGATGGAAGAATGAGGATGTGGAGATCTAGCAATTCCATTGTTGGAGAGGCTGGTATGTGACTTGATTCTCCAATTCACAGAAGATGGGCATCAATTTTGCAGTGACTGAAGTGATTTCAATATATATATTTTTACACAGTTAGGTTACTACGGTTATAGGTATACGTTCATATATATTTTTTTTGTATTTACAAATTTATGTGCTATTCTTTTCTTTTTTTATCTTTTGTTTGATCTTTATGCTTATTTTTCTCTCTGTTAAACTTTTTTATTTGTATGTACTTATACCTAATTTTTAAATGATGTATATATGATATGGTTTGTGTTACATTGCACCCCCCCTGCTCACCAACTGAAATAAAATCTTATTATTATTATATTGATAGTTTTAGTTGTTTGAGAGTATTCATTGTTTAAGTTGTTTGAGAGCATTCAATGATAGAATGCTCTAGTATTTTAAGTATTTTCCACACATTTTTTTGGGATACTCTCCGAGATTGTGTTCGCAATGTTGAAAAACATGTGGAATAGAGGACATCTTTCATTGGAGTAGATCCAGAAGAAGACATTTGAGGGATCACATAGCCAGAATAGACTTACATATATGGTAGCAAGTGAAATCACCTCTGGTAGCCCGTCTATCCGGAAGACCACCCAAGAGATGGAAGGATAGTTGGACTTCCTCATCTCAGGAGGCATAGTTTTTGAATAACAGACCAACAGGTCTACTAAACAAAGAAGCAGAAGCATTCCCATCTTTCAGTGTTGAATATTTGACTATGAGCATATATCATTCTACCTTGACTGGTACTGTTATGTTAGATAACCAGTGGAGACTCTTTATTCACGCAAGTTTGAATAAAGAAATCTTTTCCCTGAATCCAAGGAAACACTTCCTGGATGCCTGAAAAAATTTTCCAGATGAAGTTGTGTGATGAATTGGAACACTCCATTCAGTTTAAAAATAGATAAAATGCACATAACACAAGAAAGCAGACCCATCAGCAATAATAATATGGTATAATTTTACTATGAACCTTGACTGGTGCTGTTAGATATCCGACTACCGAATCAAGAGTCCTGATTTTGATTTTCAGTCAAGTCTCCTTCTTTAATTGTGTTTTTAGTCTGAATTTGTGTGATTTTTTTTCTTTATTTCCATAAATAAAACAAATTAATGCAATATTTAAAACTTGTATCATTGAAAAAATTAAGTGTATGAAATATTTAGGTACATTAATAGATGATAAATTGAAATTTGATAAACACTTTGAATATACTATGAAAAAATGGCAAAAAAAGTTGGTTTCTTAAAAAGAATACAAAATAACTTAGATTTTCACACATCAAGATTAATTTTTAATTCTATTGCAATTCCCCATTTAAATTATTGTTCTAGTGTCCTAAGTATTCCTCTGCAATGAAACTCAAAATAGAAAATTACAGATCATTCATAATATGGGAATGAGAACAATTTTAAAATGCAACAGACCTTATGTTAAATAAACTAAAATAAATTGCAGTACCTAAAGCAATACATTTACTTTGATTTACAAACTTAAAAATAATATGCTTCCAAAATATATTATTCAATGCCAATGTTCACACTTACCCTACAAGAGAATTTTAGACAGGATTTTAGACTTCCAAAAACGAGATTAGCAAGTACAAAAAATAGTTTATACCATAAAGGTCTCAAAATATATAATAGTTTACCACCAAACATAAAAGAAACCACAAGTCTTGTCACCTTTCGTAGGCTAGGCGATGAATACATAGTTAAAAGCTATCAATGTTCCATAGTTTTATATGTTTTTATAATTAATTGTCATACTCTTACCATATGTATTGTTTTAAAAAAAAAGTATTTGTATATATTTTTTGTTTATATACTAGATGTATTAATTTTTATATATCTTTTTACATCAAAATAAAATTTACTATTATATTAAAATTTACGACAAGTGGGAGCCATGTAACTCCACTAAAAATTTCTACCAAACAATCATTATTGACTATATTCAAGTATAAAATTTGTTTTGTTTAAAGAAGAAGATACTCCTTTCAAACATAATTGTATCTAAAATTAATTTAACAATTTAAATCATCAGAAAATCTCCCAATGCTAAGAATATTTTGCATTTATAGTTTTTATTCAGGTTTTTGTAATTGGATTTATTAGGGTAAGAAAATGAAAATAAAACAAACGAAAATAAATAATTTAATTTTTGAAAAAAACATAAAAAAACATTGTTGACATAGTCATAGTAAGTCATGCATAATATTATATAAATAAAATGAATATTTACAAATTTTAATAAAAATAATATTAAAAATTAAATGAAAATGAAATGTCCTTAAAGTAAGATGATAAGTGGATATTAAATATGTACAAAAATGAATACACAATAAAACATTTAAAGAGCGTTGTACAGCTTTATTAACATTATAATCTCATCACATGTATACAATTCAATCTATTATTATTTGAGAAGGTAATTATCTATGCCTTCATATAAAATATAATTTTACAACCAACTAATAAACATTTTGACACAACAGATTAGAGCTATAACATACATGTAGGAACAGCAAGTCCACATGACACACAACAGTCAGTTGGAGACACCCAAATATAATTTACATAGCACGATATGGACCCTGAGCCTTTAGATACTGAATAACTAGAGATGGTCCTGATGCTACTACTTCACTTGGTATTACAGTCAGAGGACAGTTCTCTATACTCATTATCTGAAGACCGACACATAGAGCCAACTCAAATGGTAAATTTATCAAATTTGGATTATCATTCAGATATAACGATTCTAGATTCTCAAGTGTTCCTATTTCTTCAGGTAAATGTTGAAGATTATTCTCCCCTACACCGAGGTAAACCAGATTTGTCAGATGACCAATTGTTCTGGGAAGAGATGTCAGTTGATTTGACTGAATAATCAAACGTTGCAATTCGTGCAATAATCCTATTTCACTAGGCAACGATTCTAACTTGTTCTCCTCCAGGTCCAACACTCTGAGTTTGCGCAAGTTTCCCATACTGGGGGGAATACGCCTCAGGAGATTGTTGGAAAGGATCAACACTTCCAAGTTATATAAACATTGTATGTCATCTGATAGCTTGGTCAACTGATTAGTTCCTAAATTCAATTCCACCATCTGTTCCCACGTACCAATATCTAATGGGAGAGAGGTCAGTAAGTTTTCTTTCATATTCAGTTTTGTCAACTTTACTGCTCTAGAAAATATACCATAAGGGATTTTGTCAATTTGATTGTGTTCCAGATTGATGGAATAAGCGTTGGTAAACTGACCAGGCCCTCCGATGGGATAACTGACAAAGGCGTTCCTGGACAAGGTGATGCTGGTCAGCTGCTTCAGACTGGACAGGAGACCGTCGGGCAGCTGACAGATTGCATTACCTTCAACATTAAACTCGTCCATATGTTTACAGTTGCTGAGGGAGTGCGGAAGTGTGGTCAGCCTGTTGTACCTCAATCCCAGGCGATTCAACTGTTGCAACTTACCGATGGACTGAGGAATATCTAATAGCTCGTTGTGTTGAAGATCCAACGTCAATAGATTGACACAGTTACCAATCTCTTCAGGGAGATGCTCCAAATGATTGTGTGATACATCCAATGTGACAAGGTTGACTAGTTTCCCAATACCAGAAGAGAGTTCCTTTATCTTATTTTCTCTGAGACTGAGCATAGTGAGATTTGTGAGATGTGATATGCCGTCCCCCACAACTCTGACCCTGTTGAAGCGTAGAAACAACGTGGACAGAGATGTCAACTTGTAAACAACATCGGGGATATCGTTGAGTTTGTTGTGTCGCAGGTCCAGTACTTTGAGGGAAGTGAGGTTACATAGCGAGTCGGGTAAACTTGTTAAAGAATTTTCACTCAATGCCAAAGTTTGTAATTCAGTCAGACAACCTATTTCCGGAGGCAAGGTAGCAATTTTATTTCCATACAAATAAAATTCGGACACATTTCTCAGTTCCCTAATGTTTGCTGGTAGGGTCGTAATAGAAGACTTACTCAAATCCAAAACAGTACTCGATTTTTCTTTACATTTGCTTAATTCCTTAATAATATCCAAATCTGCTTGAACTGGTTTGTATTTTTTGGTGGTCGGTTTTGGTTTATTCGATTCCGGATGTTTCACGGTGACTACTTTGGGCCGGGCTCCGTCGGCTCCCGTAAAGGATGCGGTCGACAACTTCTTTTCCTTCATGCTGTTTTGTCTTTCTCGAGGACTTACAGCTCCAGTCAATTCCGTCTCGTCCATCACATCTTTCGTTATGTCTTCTAAATTCTCTTGGCTCATACCGCTATATTTGATTTTATTCTAAACGATTCGCGGAACAAAAACTGAAGAAAATTCAAACCATTTTTACAACAGCTTGAAAATAATCAGACGTCATTAAATCGATACCAAAACTTGTGACGTTACAAAATCACACTTGTTATTATCTCTTATTTAGTATTGAAAACTTCTATAAATACATTTGGCGGACACATATTACTTGATTAACATTTTCGGGCGTATTTTATAAACAACACTTAATAAAACGCTAATCTTTTTGTTATAACAGAAATTACGCTTGACAGTTGCGCGATAAGGGTGTGCTAACTGCTACCAATATAAGGAAACAATTTAAATCGCCTACGCACAGCACCAATTACCAATAGTACACTCAAAAATTTATTTTATGGGAAACTTAAATTAGGGAAATGCATAATTTTTCCTGTTGTGGCCAAACTCATAATTCGTAACCGAAAAATAATTATTATGTATGCCGCAAAATAAATTATATTTTAAAAACTATCCCCGCTATGGTAACTATAAGCTGAGATTAAATACTGAGCGCAGCCACAATACAACTACAAGCAACTGAGATATCATGCTTTTTAAAGCATATCTAAAAGAAGTGTTCTTGTAAAATAAAGAAAAAAGATTTAGCCAAGTGATTTTGTATATTTGAATGTTCTATACATTCTACATCATTAAAGTATACATATAATTCAATGATGAAATATATAGGTAATATATATCTGAAAGAAAATTTGGAAAAATAATAGAGAACTGCGAGAGGAGTACCTATGTAGATATATAATTATGCTAGTAATAGAAAACATAATATTTGTTATCTGTGGCCTTTAGAGCGCTGCCGTTTTGAAAACGATTTTCAATTAACTCAATCGTTACCTACAAGAATACCACAAAAATCATCAAGCCAAAGCTTGGTTGACCCTCGACAGTATGCAAAAGTTGTTATTAATAAATTGCTGAGTCGTAGCGTGTGGGCATTGGAGAAATTGTCTGCCTATTAAAGCAACAGGGCACAGTCATCCTTCACATAGCTGCAAAGTGGATATAATGTTGTCGTTGCCTTGAATGCTAGATATTATGATGATATTGTTTTTGTTTTTACTTTTTTTTTTTTAATAAAAATGAATGTGTCTTCGGCAGGAGGTCGAGGCAGGATTCGAACTCGCGACCACTGGATTACTAGCCCAGCGCGCTTACCGCTCTGCCATCGACCCATCTAAATTGTTTTATTGTTAAATATTGTTTTTGCCTGTTTTTACTATGTTTGTGCCATTTATTATGTTTCCTTTGGTTGATTTTTGAGGTTTTTATTTTAATAAATATAATTTATTTCCTACTTCCTTCATACGCGCTATATAATATATGTAGAAAAAAAGGAAAAAAAAGGCTATACAGCAGTAGGAAGTTTGGATCCGATATGATACTGTTGGATCACAGTTGATATATCCAACATGGATAGGTATTTGAACAAAATCACGCGTCGGGTCTCAGACACTACAGACGTGCATATTTCGCAGAATCCTGCGTAGGTGGTATGTTGGTTTAGCCCCGGAGAACCTTGTCGGTCGCAAGGAAGTGCCAGGCAGGACGCAATAACTTATAATTGACACATATGGATATCTTGGCTGGTCCATGGGAACACGCCAACGGTCGAGACATCGAAATGCGACATGGGCGTACCGAAATATTTTGGGTTATCAGAAAAATAGAAGCGGGAACAAGTCTTAAGAAAAAAAAAAATTGCTTCTGACATAGGAAAATGCTTTCAGAAGAAATTGCTAGTAATCGCTGGATCCTATTCAATAGAATGTGATATAGCTAATTAGTGTCGGATGATAATTAACGAAATGACAATAAGTAAATAATTAATCGGTAAATAATTTAATTACCCAAAAGTTATAATTTGGCGGCATAAATAAGAAATCAACAGACAAGCTCACCGTGAATAATAAAAATATTTTCGGTATTTTTAATTTTGGTTTGAGAAAACACAGAGATGTTTCGTATTGAACAACATCAAACGACCAAGTAGGTAGAGCTAGTTACGCCACTGGAATGTCCGTTGGAGAAAGGTGTCAGATTTCGCGAGCCGCTCTAACGGATACGATAAATCAGAAATTAGACGGACGGCGATGTGGCCCGGCAAATCTAGTTCGTGGGAACGCATGTGGGTCCAGACTGTGTTCGGTCACTATATCACTAGACCACCCCAAGGTATCAAGTTCATAAGTAGGTTCATAGGGTAGGACACATAAATTTGAATGAGACCAGACAAGGAAATATAAGTAGAGGTAGCCAGGGCTTACCCACTGTCGAATCGTTGCGGACCGAAAGGAGATAGAAAACAGGAAAATTGATTGATTTATTTAATTATTTTAATTTCGGGAAACAAGACCTACATATTTAACAGTAAACAGAAATAAATAAATTAATGAGCTGGGGAGTAAGCCAATTACGTGAATGTAGAAATAAACACGTAAGTAAACCAACAGAGTGATTGCTGAAAGAAAATTTACCGATAGGTATAGGGGAATAAATACGTAAATAAATAACTAACGCAATCAAGAAAAGAGATACGAAGAAATAAGTAAACGCAGGAAGTGGTAGACAACCATTTCAGAGGATAAACAGCCAGATAAACAAATAAATAAATAAAGAATCGAATGATTAAATAACCCAGGAAAGAAATGAGAGCATGAATAAAATAAAAAAAACCTCCCGGTAATAATGACCTAACACTAGAAGGTTAAGACCCAGTAACGAGTGAAATAGAAATTTAAATCAACCTATTCTTCGCACTACGAAAATATAAAAACAAAAAAAAAAAACTACAGTCGAAAAGATCACGACCCTAGGTTTAATATCTAAATCATCCTCAGAATACCGACATGTATCGATTTTTTTTTTCGCGCGGGTACCTACGACCCGGTCTGAAAGTACCAAGCTGCATACCTAGAATAATATCCCAGGATATTCACAAAAACCTCGATTCAAGAGAGACCAAATTAATAGCGACGTTCTAGGACTATGAAAATTATACGAATAAAAAAAAGGACTTAGCATGTATACACAGACGAATTTTAACTTTTAACTATACATACATACCTACGTACATACTTACAGACCAACACGCCATGGCCCTCACGGGGTAGGCAAAGAGAACCGAACGCCGCATTTTTCTACCTTGACACACATTCATCGCCTCAGCAACATTCATACATCGTCGGAGACATGTTCGTCTGTGGTTCACGTTTCTTGCACTTTCATCTTTAAAAATATCGTCTACATGGTCGTGCCAACCCATCTAAATGTGTTAACTTTAATTCTGTTAATTACATCTTTCGGTATCTTACTTTCTTTCCTTGTATCTTCGTTCTGAACTCTGTCATACACCGTTCTGTTACAAAATTACCTACAAATTTTCCTACGACGGTATCAAGCAGTAGGTACGGTAATTATTCTGGCATTATTTTTTTTCAACACAAAAAATAAATACATACTTCATACATACGCACATCTAAATTACTGCAACCTACCACAAAATCTTACAAAATTAACTAACACCATGACGAATTGAAATAATAGGACTGATTTATATACCTAACGTTACTCTGGGACAGGCTTACATAGCCTAGTAGAGTAGCCTAATCCACAAATTAAAATATAGGTATAAATGTATACACTTACGACATACTTTAACCTTTTTAAATTATAGTATAACTTATAATTTTATTTACTACGGTAGAAAGTTATATTATGTTAATTGTTAGTGTGATACTTGAAAAAAAAAGGATTTTAGTAAATAAATAGAAATTAACAATAAGTAAATAATACCAGGCGATACCATGACGGTCATTGCGTTACCTTGGGTAGGCAGGGAGAACCGAACGCCGGAATTCTCCCTCGACGCGGTTATGAAATTCTTATATAACCCATATCCGAGATCAGGTGATAGGTGATTATCTGATCGTATGTACTTCCCATATAGGCTATAAGCTATTATGCGCAGAAATATTTGGGCATTCATGCCTGTGTCTGAGCTGACTTAATTAAAATAAAATAAAATAAGTTGGTGGTTACGGACAGCGGAGGTTTCCATTCTGGTTATTATCAGTATAATAAGGTGGTTTTTAAATAGGTATTTTAAATATGCGCCAGCCGCTCAGAGGAGACGAGAGCTTTCGTTTCAATACTAGGGGAGACATCTAGCGAAAAATTCGATCAGCTTCGGGAAGCGCTCTGCTCGACCGACTGTCATAGGTCAGAGACAGCGCGCGAAACTCTATAGATGGCACGAAAAAAATAAGCCGAGGAAAATCTGAAAGGGGAGGAAATTGGCGCGAGGGGAGAATATTAAATTAATAATAATAAAAGGGAAGAAAATTGAAGTACAATAAGTTGATTTACGTCCGTAGGGGATACTTTCGCGCTTTGGTTCGGGATTCTGATGCAGATCGTTTAGCTGAGGTTAGTAAGCTTGGGGCGCAGGGAAAAGCTTCGCGTCTCGACATACAGAGGGCGAATAGCGATAAAGATAGGAAAATGATTTTCTCCTTGAGAAAATTCGATTCTTTTTTCTCCAAGCTTCGAAGAAAATTATGGCAGTCATCGAGGTAATAAGAATGAGTTGTTTTATAAAAAGAAAATGTACCTACGGGAACTTATATTAATATATGTAACATAGTTAGGATTGGTAGGGCGAAAAGAAAGGAATAAAATAATGATTTTTGTCAATAAAATTGAAATAAAATAATGCTATTGTCAAGGAGAATAAAATAGTTGTTGGGAAGTACCATAATTTTATGTCCCTACAACATATCATTGTCTAAATAATTTTGTGTGTTGGGTAATATAGTTAATCAGGGTTGGAAATACCTACCTATAGGCACACATTTCTGTATGGAGAAATTATAATGTTATGTTGCTCTGATCATGTAAATAGTCCATAAGAAGTGTATAAGTGTATAAGATGAAAAAAAAAAGAAAAAGTGTATGTGTAACGAAAATTAAAAAGAAAAAAAAGAAAAAGTGTATGTGTAACGAAAATTAAAAAAAAGAAAACATAGTGCGTGAACTTTGGCGCGAAAAATCAGTGCGTCCGTACGGGAACACAGGGACAGCCGAGGAACTAGGGGGGAGGGGCTTGCGGGACGAGATGCCGCCGGTCAATATTAGCGACCGCACGGGATGATCTGGAGCATTCCGATTTCGTCATCGCAACAGTAACAGTCTTCTCTCTTGTTCGCGGGTCTCGCCAGCTAGACCAAGTACCAACGATTCTACCCAACCGTCGTGGACGCATAGCAAATAAAATTTTACAAAGTACTTTACTATAAACCAGTGAATCAGACCAGCAAGGAAGGAGCCCATTTCAAACATTAAAATTTATATCAGGGCATACGCGGTCGTTACGATCTACTACAGACTCGCTCTGGCGAGGTCCCGCGGACGGAGAGAGGCCAACCTACCAGGTTTTATTTCACATTATTTTGTATGTCCACTGAGTCCATTCTACTCCACTCAATTGGAGGGCCATTTTTTTCCCGCCCTGCCAAGAAGACAACGGCAAGCGCTTCTTTTGGAAAAGAGGCCCTACCCAGGAGACATCCACGCCGCCTCTGTGGTAGGAGGCAATTATTCGAGGATCATTATCGCCGCCTCTGGAGAGGCCGCCCACGAGGATCACCAGCCATCGCCTCACAGGAGGCCAATACTGCCCTGTTCTCATTTTCGTTTCTTCACACTTCGACGTTCTCAACGTTCTTTTTTTTTCAAAGACTCCCTTCGTGTTTTGTTGTGTGCACACACATAGTTTTAAGTATACATTAAGATCTTAGTATAAGTCCTAGTATTTAGAAAACATTGTCTCTTAGTTTGTAATGTCGTTGTGTGCCTAGATGCTAGTAAATTTTAGTTAACTGAATTGATTTTTTTCTTCTCTCTCATAGACAATCCCAATCTGAAGCCTGTTTTAATTATAGTTAGTAATTAGGTAATTTTAAGGTTTAATTTAAGTTTTAATTCCCGGGGAGGAATCACAGCGACGGCTTGCACCCGATAGCTGGCCGGGCAAACCAACTAGTGGGCGGCGAAGGGCGGCTGCCGCCCTGAGCCTAGCAAGTCGTCGAAATCGGCTGTGCCGATACACTAGTGCCACCTCAGTGTGAGCACTGAATAAGAAAATAGTTCCCGACAAAATCAATACCCAACTTTCACTTTCAAGAATATTTAAATAATTATCAACAACCTCGCAACACCTTCCGACCTTCCCACTTTCCGTCTTTTAAACTCCCCCCGGTGTATTAAATGGCGCCCAACGTTGAAGGCAGCTTAAGCGACTTCTCCGCGAATTATATCTAATAAAATAAAGAAATTAATCGTTATTAAAAAAACTATAATTAATCGTTGAAATTTCGCGATTTTTGATTTTCTTATTGGAAAATAGAGATTCCAGTTGGAATCCCATTAATAATCCAACCAGATATTAATCGAAAAATACCTTCCGCGGATTAAGTCGAAAGAAACTTAAGTTTGTTCACTTACGAAAATAATTGCTAAGAAAAAAAAAAAAAACACGTACCCACGAATTTAGGATAAAATAACTCGAGGCTTCAGAAGGGTTGTGGGGGAGAGATAGAGAAAGAAATATTAATATCTAAACAATTACCCAACACTAGTTTTTACCTATTACTTTACAATTTTGGTAGGTAATAGTTTTATGTGTATGTCTTGAACCACCGAATCTGGTGATCCTTATATCATTTGACTAATCACCGAAGCTGGTGACCTTATAATTTTTGTATTTGGTAGTTAAATCTTTATCATCGACACTCGTAACGTTTTAATTAGTAGGTAATTGACTGATCGACTATAGGTATCTGAATTGATAGAATAGGTATATACATCAGTAAGAAATCGCTTGGACGACGGGAATAATTCTTTGTTTATATAATAAGCGTCTCGATGAGTAGATAGGGAAACTCGCTTGGCAATGAATAATTAGGCCGTTATAATATTTTTTTTGGGAATATTACGTTTTTTCTGCTAATGATAAAATAATAAGGATAACTGCTAATTACGAAACAGGATTTTGTCCTCAGTAGTGGGGAGATAGATAATTTTTGTTCTCGATTTTTTTTTGTTCTCGTAGGTATAGCTATTTTCAATCGAGATTAATATCGTTAGTGGTGAGTTGGGTAAATTAATATTATAGACTAATTTCGTTTGGGAAGCATAATACTCGCTTAGGAAGAAATATTCGTCTCTCTTTAGGGGTAGGATAATAAACCAAAAAGGTTATGAATATATTTACCAAGAAAAAAATGATAGGTACAAATATATTTTAATACATTTACGAATATAACTATTACGGATATAATTTTTATATAAATTTTATTGTATGTATACGGAAGAGGATTGCTACTCTAAGACTCATTAGCGGTGAGTTAACATAAATTAATATTTGATGGTTTTAGGTATAAGTAGTCCAATTACGGAGAAATTATTTTACGTACGGAGATAGATAAAGACCGTTAAGGTCGATAGTGATTATAAAAAGAAAAAAAAAATTAATTTTTTTTCTTTCAATTAGGAACTTTGAAAATTACTTTTTTTCTTTCAATTAGGAACGTTGACCGATGTTTTTTTGATAATACTGAATAAGAGATCACCGCGCCGGTTACCGGATAAAGTCGTCTCAAGGGCGGTTACTTAAACAGTCACGCAGTCGGGACACCGAAATATTAAGAAGAGAATAGAGATAGTGACAGATATGCGACGGTTGAGAGGAAATAGTGCGTCAGACATGGAGAGTTCGGCAGAAAATAGTCCGGTTATACCAATGCCGATCGAAGAAGAGGCAGAGGCAGGCCAAAATTATAGCTCGCCCGCGAGAGCCGCCTTGGCCCCGTCTGGGACTTGGGAGCGGGCATGCGTACCACGTGTCCTGGAAGATACCTTCAGCGGTCTAGCCGAAGAAGACCCTGAACAATTCATACGCGCTTGTGAAGCGCATTTCAAGGCTGTACACTGTAGCCCGGCCGTGCAGGTGGAGAGAGCAGCGCAGAGGTTAAGAGGCGAAGCAAAGAACTGGTGGAGGCCTCACTTGCAAGGACGCTGGGGATGGGCGGACTTCTGCAACGTTCTTCGGTCCAGATATGGAACAGAGGCAGCTCGTGCCTCGCTGCTGGTGAGCCTGTATGGAGATCGACAGCGAGAGGGCGAAAGTGGTATTTGTTTCCTTCAGAGGAAAAATGTAATATACAGGAGACTATTCCCGAAGGGAGAGATCAACGAGATCTGTCAGGATCTCATCGGCCTGATGCACCCGAGGTACAGCGAACTTCTAGAAGTGGGTCTGACCTTCGGACCCTATACGATGGACACTCTGCGGAGTCGAGTTTCGGGACTAGACTTCCCCCGGCAACCTTTATATACAAACACTACACGGGTTCAGTGGAACATGCCGTCAGTGCAGCATCAACATCGTCAAAATGGCTTCCAAGCGGATCCAGAGAGGTATATTGAAGGCGACCATCGAGCCGACTTGCGACAAAATGGCGGCGGACGAAACTATGTACCAAATGGACAGCGGACCGCGGGGAACCACGATTGGAATAGACATAACAATAACGGACCCAGACCTACCTATCAACCCTTTAGAGCGGGAAACGCCTCCCGCCTGGGCGGAACCAACCACGCTCAGGCGACACGACGACGTTAAGTGGGAGTGGTCAACGCGACCAGCCAGACCCAATGACAATAGACCACCACCGCACGATTACTGGAAACGACAACAATAGAAGGGGTTGGGCATGTAACAACGTAACGGGACTTCACAGACGGCCATTATCACGTATACCTGCTAAGCTAGTAGGTATCGCTACCGCGGCCCTAGTAGATTCGGCGAGCACGCACAATTTAGTGAATGCTAGGCTAGTACCTAGCCATTTAATACGACACAGTACGGATAAAATTGTAAGACTCGCACACTCGAGTGTGGAGATGAAGATTAGCGGGGAGGCAGATATTACATGGACCTCAGCCGCCCATGTCTTGACAGATACTTTCCTAATTGTCCCAGGACTAAGAGAAGACGTGATACTTGGCCATGAATGGCTCGTTAAACACAAAGGAGTGACAGACTTCCACAGAGGCTGTCTTCATATATGCTGTCCGTCACGAAAAACAATACATTTTCTACCAAACCGACCGCAACAAGATATAAATATAGAGACTTTCCCAGATATTAGTATGTTAGACATCGCGCGTAAAGACAACATTTTTAAAATATTACAAGATTTTCACGAAGTATTTGCGCCATATGCAGGACCAGCATCACTGGCGCCATATGCAATAAAGTTGAAGGACTTCAACCCTATCAAGCTACCACCACATAGGCTCTCAGATGTGAAGAAGCGCGCCCTATACGAACAATTAGAAGGTATGTTGGCCGATGGCGTTATTGAAGAAAGCGATTCACCATACAGCTTTCCCGTCGTAATGGCGTCTAAGAAAGGGAAGGACGAGTACCGATTTTGCGTGGATTATAGACGACTAAATGGAGTTACCATCGACGAACCGGCGACCCTGCCTATCATAAACGAGACGCTGAAGGATCTTGGTACAGCAAGGGTATTTACTACGATCGATTTGGCTAGAGGGTACTGGCAAGTACCCATGGAAGAACGATCAAAGAAGTTGACGGCCTTCACCACACCTGATGGGGCATGCTACCAGTTTCGCGTCATGCCGTTCGGTCTGAAGGGAGCACCGGGACTTTTCCAAAAAAGGATGTCGCAAGAAGTTTTGGCTAACTACGTAAGACAATTCTGCTTAGTGTATCTCGATGATATCATAATTTTCTCACCTGATTGGGAGTCACACCTGACCCACCTGCGGTTGGTATTAGAACGACTACAGCAGTACGAACTTAAATGCGCGGGTGAGAAATGCAAATTCGGCTTACCATCAATCGATTACCTAGGATACACAGTAACTGCGGGCGCAAATCAACCTCAACCGGCCCATGGCGTAATAATATCATCGGCAACGGCGCCAAAGACGCGTAAACAGTTGCGAGCCTTTTTAGGTATATGCAACTGGTTGCGTGAATACGTACCAAATTTCGCCGAGATCGCCTCGCCGTTAACCGACTTACTGAGTACAAGTCGGACGTTTAAATGGACTAGAGCCGCACAGATAGCCATGGAGAGGTTAAAACACATCTTATCGCAACCAATGACGTTAAGCAGACCCGATTTCACTAAAGAATTCATTGTACAAACGGATGCTAGCAAGATGGGAGTCGCCGCCGTCCTATATCAAGAAAACGAAGCTGGAGAACGACAAATAATATCCTACGGTAGTGCAAAATTTACCAATACCGAACGTAATTGGCATAGTAATGAACAAGAAGCGTACGCGGCAGTATGGGCCATAAAACGTTACCGGGCGTTTCTAGAGGGGCGACGTTTTCGCTTGAGAACGGACAATAGAAGCCTAATTTGGCTAAACACACACAAGGAATATTACGCTAAATTGATGAGGTGGGCGTTATTACTCCAAGAGTTCGACTTCGTAATCGAACATTGCCCGGGAAAGCTAAACCAACTGCCCGACGCCCTGTCACGCAGCCCGCAGGAAGAGTTAACCTCCCCAGTAAATGACGACCTGGAGGACCACATGATGTACCCATGTGTAGCCCGGGGCCGAGGCCAAGACATGACAGCAACGATCGCGAGTACAATGGCTAGCGAAGTGGAAACGCTGGAAGGGCGCAGAGATGACGAAAGGCGCAGAAACGAGGAAGGGCGCAGAAATGAAGGAGGGCGCAGAAATGACGAAGGGCGCAGAAACGAAGAAGGGCGCAGAAATGAAGGAGGGCGCAGAAATGACGAAGGACGCAGAAATGACGAAGGTCGCAGAAATGACGAAAGGCGCAGAGATGACGAAGGGCGCAGGAATGACGAAGGGCGCAGAAATTACGAAGGGCGCAGAAATGAAGGAGGGCGCAGAAATGACGAAGGACGCAGAAATGACGAAGGTCGCAGAAATGACGAAAGGCGCAGGAATGATGAAGGGCGCAGGAATGACGAAGGGCGCAGAAATGAAGGAGGGCGCAGAAATGACGAAGGGCACAGAAATGACGAAGGGCGCAGAGATCACGAAGGGCGCATTGATCACGAAGGGCGCAGAAATGAAGGAGGGCGCAGAGATGATGAAGGGCGCAGAGATCAGGAAGGGCGCAGAGATCAGGAAGGTCGCAGAGAGCACGAAGAAGAGGAGGAACGTGAGGAAGAGATGCGTTCTCACCAGGAAGACGAACAAGAGGCCGGAGCGTGGGCTCTAGCAGAGGACATCCGAGTTAGCCAGCGTAGAGATGCAGATATTAATCAAAAAATGCAAAGGATACGGCGAGTGCAGGCGCGGCCGAGCCGAGCACGAAGTCGTTTTGAAAGAAACCTGCAAGCCGCATACGAAGTATTAGGTACAACTCTGTGGAGGAAGCAGGAAGGCGGAGAGTCGAAGCTAGTAGTACCCCGCGCGAAGATAGCAGAAGTAATAACGAAATATCACGACGACCCGGTAGCTAGTCACCCAGGTACGAAAGAGACTACGCGCGCCATTCAGAGACTATATTACTGGACAGGACTGAAGGCGGATGTCGCACGACATGTGAAGACATGCGGCGTGTGTATGCAGGCGAAAGCCCGACCAGGCTTACATCGAGTCCATCAGACAGGGCACCGGGCAACCAAACCATTCGAAGTATTAGCGGTAGATTATATGGGTCCGTATCCAGCCTCCGCGGCGGGAAACCGTTTTATTTTAGTGGTCACGGACCTATTTACTAAGTGGGTGGAAGCCTTTCCCATGCGATCCAGTAAGGCCACCTCACTCACGACAGTACTTGAATCGGAAGTATTCAACCGTTACGGGTACCCGAAGTATGTATTAACTGACAACGGTCGACAATTTACGCACAGGACATGGAACGATGCTATAGAGAGGTGGCAGTGCGTGCACTGGACCACAGCCACGTATCACCCCAGAGCCAATCCGGCTGAACGAAGGAATCAAGAGATAAAGAAAGCTCTCAGGATTCACTTGCAGGAGGGGAGTCATACGAGGTGGGACGTCGTCTTGCCGACAATACTCGGTGCTTTGCGAGGAAGACAGAATGAGGCTACCGGCGTGACCCCCAGCCAGGCTTTACTAGGATACGACCTACCACGACCAGGAGAGTGGTTGGTACATTCCAACGAAGATATCGTACCATCAGCAACGGAAGCAAGAGACAGGCGCTCCGCTGATGAGGAAATAGTGAGAAAGCAAGCTGAGTACCGCGGAAGGTACCTGACTCCAGGGGAGGAAGGATCGACATTCGGTCCAGGTGAGAAAGTATGGGTTCGGGAACACCCACAGTCAGACGCAGCAAGAGGCTTTCACGCCGGTTTCGCCGCAAAATGGAGTGGTCCTTATACCATTCTCACTGTCATTGGGCGCGGGCACACGTATTGGATAGATCGGCGAGGTAAGCCGACCAAGGTACACGCAGATGACATGCGAAGAGTCATAAATCGGCGTTGATAAGACAGGGCAGTGAAATGGGTATGGGTAGGTAGAAATGTCCACTTGTAGATAGTCGAACGATACAGTATAAGAATATGCAAATAGGTAGGTATAAGGAGTGTTTAATTGCAAACGAGCGAGTTGAGACCTCTCGGAAGGATAGATAGGTATACGCGGATTAACGCGTATGACGTAATGAAATGCTTTCGAGGAGGTAGGCACTTAGCGGTAAGGAAATTGAGAGTTAGGTACAACGGGAAAATAATATTTATAAGATTTACTAAACGTATAGCTCATAGGCGGTCTACTAGAGAAGAAATAAGGACGATAATTAATACAAATAACAGGTATGTCAGGTGCGTGTACGCAATAGATATTATTAATGCAATAGGTATATATATGGAAGGTAGAAGGCTAAACGCTCAGTGATCAAGCGTTTACTTCCGAGGACGGTAGATAACTGATCAGATAACTAGCAGATAATTATTGATATGCCACGAGAAAAGGATCGGCGTAAAGTATAAGATGAATGACGAATAGGTATTAGAGCACCGGCAAGCAGTATAGGCGTAGAAGATATAGTAATCAAAGATTAAACGCAAGGATAGACGCGGGGTAGATGAACTATCGCCGTAAGCGATAGGCTATAATAAAAAAAAATAGTTTTTTTTAAAGTGTCTTGGGAAGAAGAAGATAAGTAGTATAAGAAATTTAAGAGCGAGGTGTAATGAGGAAATCATAAGGAAGATTAGTAGGTAATTATGTTGGCCGACCAATAATCTAAGTGCGGACGCGCATTATCGAATTAGGTATAAATAGGTAACCGAGGGAGGAATGCTATTGATCAGGCGTTTGCCCCGGCGATAAGTGAGAAGAATATAACTGATCAGTCGAATAACGTATAAGTCAGGTATGGTAGTATACCTAAAGAAGATTTTACAAGATAACATAGGAATACTCATGAGTAATGCGATATGTGAAATTGAATGGAATAGTATAAAAACTAAGGTTATTAATGTCTTTTTGAATTTAATTTTATAACGTGCGGCAGGATAACGAAATAAACTAAGAACAAGTGAAGTTAATGGGTTTATGCTAAACCGCCACTAACGATGTAAGAGTTAATAGGTATAACGCGTATAGGTATATAAGAATAATAAGTATTGATTGAGGAATTAGTAAGAGAAAAGCGTGCATGGAATTGAGAAGGTAGAATTAGGTCGTTTAGCTAGCGATCCGATCAGCATATTAGAAAAAGGGTATGAAAGGAACGCGAATTGGGGTCTTGAGGAGATATTTCATGAACGTAAGAGCAGGTAGTGATCAGAAAAAGACGAGAGTAGAAAACTATGATGTTAGGAAAATAGCTTAGAAATACGATACGAACGCCCAAGGCCAGACGTTGTATCGGCGATGGATATTAATTGAGTGGCCAAGAAAAGGACGAATTTAAAGTTATATAGGATTAGGCAGAGTGTGCGAGGAAAAATATTATGTTGTTAGACGAGTTAGGAAGATCAGGAATTAATAAGTGGGAGGGATGACGACCCACCTTATTATATTATACAGTAGTAAAGTGCGCGGGAGCAGGTTATAAGTTAATCGTTAGGTCTCGGCAAGAAGTATCGTAAAAATGTTGAGTCAGGACGAATACTCAGTAGGTGAGATGCGGGAACGGGAGGAGGTCGATCTGCGTGTGCAATCTCTCTCCTGGAGGGAGATCGCGAGGTTTTAGTCGGGGAACGAACCCATGAAGGGATTAATTATCAAGACTTAGGCATAGGTATGTTAAGGGGGTTTGGGCCTGAATGTTAAAGGCGCCTCAGATAGTACCAAGGAATGAGAATGGAAGGGCCTGTAGTGCCGTATATGAAGGAAAAGGAAAGGAACGGAATAAATCGCGATATTATAATATTACATAGGTATATATTTATATATTTTTATTTATATAGGACGATAGGCTTGCGGACAAGCTAGTTTGCCGGGGTGGGCCGGACGGTCACCCACGGAGTATATCTCCAATCGGTGGGGCTAACTAGGCACAAGCGGTGATTAGTAAGATAAAAAAAAGAAGACTTAGGGGAAATGATCAGGGAAATACCTCGGGGGGAACGAGATGTATGTCCAGCAGGTAATTAATCGATCTATTGGGTATCCGCTGGCGCCGCACGCAGAGACGTACCTCGGAGTACGAGGCGAAGGCAGGCGTAGAGGTAGTTAAGAGGGGAGGAAAGGACCGTAGCGGAGTCGAAATGGGGTTAAAAAGTGAATCTGCATCAGGGGTACCGAAGTCACGAGTCGCGGACGCAAGGTTCCGGGAAAAAGAACCCCGGAGACGGAGGAAAGGCAGAGAAAACGGGTAAATGGACGCCGCGGTGATTTTGGTTCAAGAAGGATGGGGTGGTTTGATATATCCAACATGGATAGGTATTTGAACAAAATCACGCGTCGGGTCTCAGACACTACAGACGTGCATATTTCGCAGAATCCTGCGTAGGTGGTATGTTGGTTTAGCCCCGGAGAACCTTGTCGGTCGCAAGGAAGTGCCAGGCAGGACGCAATAACTTATAATTGACACATATGGATATCTTGGCTGGTCCATGGGAACACGCCAACGGTCGAGACATCGAAATGCGACATGGGCGTACCGAAATATTTTGGGTTATCAGAAAAATAGAAGCGGGAACAAGTCTTAAGAAAAAAAAAAATTGCTTCTGACATAGGAAAATGCTTTCAGAAGAAATTGCTAGTAATCGCTGGATCCTATTCAATAGAATGTGATATAGCTAATTAGTGTCGGATGATAATTAACGAAATGACAATAAGTAAATAATTAATCGGTAAATAATTTAATTACCCAAAAGTTATAATTTGGCGGCATAAATAAGAAATCAACAGACAAGCTCACCGTGAATAATAAAAATATTTTCGGTATTTTTAATTTTGGTTTGAGAAAACACAGAGATGTTTCGTATTGAACAACATCAAACGACCAAGTAGGTAGAGCTAGTTACGCCACTGGAATGTCCGTTGGAGAAAGGTGTCAGATTTCGCGAGCCGCTCTAACGGATACGATAAATCAGAAATTAGACGGACGGCGATGTGGCCCGGCAAATCTAGTTCGTGGGAACGCATGTGGGTCCAGACTGTGTTCGGTCACTATATCACTAGACCACCCCAAGGTATCAAGTTCATAAGTAGGTTCATAGGGTAGGACACATAAATTTGAATGAGACCAGACAAGGAAATATAAGTAGAGGTAGCCAGGGCTTACCCACTGTCGAATCGTTGCGGACCGAAAGGAGATAGAAAACAGGAAAATTGATTGATTTATTTAATTATTTTAATTTCGGGAAACAAGACCTACATATTTAACAGTAAACAAAAATAAATAAATTAATGAGCTGGGGAGTAAGCCAATTACGTGAATGTAGAAATAAACACGTAAGTAAACCAACAGAGTGATTGCTGAAAGAAAATTTACCGATAGGTATAGGGGAATAAATACGTAAATAAATAACTAACGCAATCAAGAAAAGAGATACGAAGAAATAAGTAAACGCAGGAAGTGGTAGACAACCATTTCAGAGGATAAACAGCCAGATAAACAAATAAATAAATAAAGAATCGAATGATTAAATAACCCAGGAAAGAAATGAGAGCATGAATAAAATAAAAAAAACCTCCCGGTAATAATGACCTAACACTAGAAGGTTAAGACCCAGTAACGAGTGAAATAGAAATTTAAATCAACCTATTCTTCGCACTACGAAAATATAAAAAAAAAAAAAAAAAACTACAGTCGAAAAGATCACGACCCTAGGTTTAATATCTAAATCATCCTCAGAATACCGACATGTATCGATTTTTTTTTTCGCGCGGGTACCTACGACCCGGTCTGAAAGTACCAAGCTGCATACCTAGAATAATATCCCAGGATATTCACAAAAACCTCGATTCAAGAGAGACCAAATTAATAGCGACGTTCTAGGACTATGAAAATTATACGAATAAAAAAAGGACTTAGCATGTATACACAGACGAATTTTAACTTTTAACTATACATACATACCTACGTACATACTTACAGACCAACACGCCATGGCCCTCACGGGGTAGGCAAAGAGAACCGAACGCCGCATTTTTCTACCTTGACACACATTCATCGCCTCAGCAACATTCATACATCGTCGGAGACATGTTCGTCTGTGGTTCACGTTTCTTGCACTTTCATCTTTAAAAATATCGTCTACATGGTCGTGCCAACCCATCTAAATGTGTTAACTTTAATTCTGTTAATTACATCTTTCGGTATCTTACTTTCTTTCCTTGTATCTTCGTTCTGAACTCTGTCATACACCGTTCTGTTACAAAATTACCTACAAATTTTCCTACGACGGTATCAAGCAGTAGGTACGGTAATTATTCTGGCATTATTTTTTTTCAACACAAAAAATAAATACATACTTCATACATACGCACATCTAAATTACTGCAACCTACCACAAAATCTTACAAAATTAACTAACACCATGACGAATTGAAATAATAGGACTGATTTATATACCTAACGTTACTCTGGGACAGGCTTACATAGCCTAGTAGAGTAGCCTAATCCACAAATTAAAATATAGGTATAAATGTATACACTTACGACATACTTTAACCTTTTTAAATTATAGTATAACTTATAATTTTATTTACTACGGTAGAAAGTTATATTATGTTAATTGTTAGTGTGATACTTGAAAAAAAAAGGATTTTAGTAAATAAATAGAAATTAACAATAAGTAAATAATACCAGGCGATACCATGACGGTCATTGCGTTACCTTGGGTAGGCAGGGAGAACCGAACGCCGGAATTCTCCCTCGACGCGGTTATGAAATTCTTATATAACCCATATCCGAGATCAGGTGATAGGTGATTATCTGATCGTATGTACTTCCCATATAGGCTATAAGCTATTATGCGCAGAAATATTTGGGCATTCATGCCTGTGTCTGAGCTGACTTAATTAAAATAAAATAAAATAAGTTGGTGGTTACGGACAGCGGAGGTTTCCATTCTGGTTATTATCAGTATAATAAGGTGGTTTTTAAATAGGTATTTTAAATATGCGCCAGCCGCTCAGAGGAGACGAGAGCTTTCGTTTCAATACTAGGGGAGACATCTAGCGAAAAATTCGATCAGCTTCGGGAAGCGCTCTGCTCGACCGACTGTCATAGGTCAGAGACAGCGCGCGAAACTCTATAGATGGCACGAAAAAAATAAGCCGAGGAAAATCTGAAAGGGGAGGAAATTGGCGCGAGGGGAGAATATTAAATTAATAATAATAAAAGGGAAGAAAATTGAAGTACAATAAGTTGATTTACGTCCGTAGGGGATACTTTCGCGCTTTGGTTCGGGATTCTGATGCAGATCGTTTAGCTGAGGTTAGTAAGCTTGGGGCGCAGGGAAAAGCTTCGCGTCTCGACATACAGAGGGCGAATAGCGATAAAGATAGGAAAATGATTTTCTCCTTGAGAAAATTCGATTCTTTTTTCTCCAAGCTTCGAAGAAAATTATGGCAGTCATCGAGGTAATAAGAATGAGTTGTTTTATAAAAAGAAAATGTACCTACGGGAACTTATATTAATATATGTAACATAGTTAGGATTGGTAGGGCGAAAAGAAAGGAATAAAATAATGATTTTTGTCAATAAAATTGAAATAAAATAATGCTATTGTCAAGGAGAATAAAATAGTTGTTGGGAAGTACCATAATTTTATGTCCCTACAACATATCATTGTCTAAATAATTTTGTGTGTTGGGTAATATAGTTAATCAGGGTTGGAAATACCTACCTATAGGCACACATTTCTGTATGGAGAAATTATAATGTTATGTTGCTCTGATCATGTAAATAGTCCATAAGAAGTGTATAAGTGTATAAGATGAAAAAAAAAGAAAAAGTGTATGTGTAACGAAAATTAAAAAGAAAAAAAAGAAAAAGTGTATGTGTAACGAAAATTAAAAAAAAGAAAACATAGTGCGTGAACTTTGGCGCGAAAAATCAGTGCGTCCGTACGGGAACACAGGGACAGCCGAGGAACTAGGGGGGAGGGGCTTGCGGGACGAGATGCCGCCGGTCAATATTAGCGACCGCACGGGATGATCTGGAGCATTCCGATTTCGTCATCGCAACAGTAACAGTCTTCTCTCTTGTTCGCGGGTCTCGCCAGCTAGACCAAGTACCAACGATTCTACCCAACCGTCGTGGACGCATAGCAAATAAAATTTTACAAAGTACTTTACTATAAACCAGTGAATCAGACCAGCAAGGAAGGAGCCCATTTCAAACATTAAAATTTATATCAGGGCATACGCGGTCGTTACGATCTACTACAGACTCGCTCTGGCGAGGTCCCGCGGACGGAGAGAGGCCAACCTACCAGGTTTTATTTCACATTATTTTGTATGTCCACTGAGTCCATTCTACTCCACTCAATTGGAGGGCCATTTTTTTCCCGCCCTGCCAAGAAGACAACGGCAAGCGCTTCTTTTGGAAAAGAGGCCCTACCCAGGAGACATCCACGCCGCCTCTGTGGTAGGAGGCAATTATTCGAGGATCATTATCGCCGCCTCTGGAGAGGCCGCCCACGAGGATCACCAGCCATCGCCTCACAGGAGGCCAATACTGCCCTGTTCTCATTTTCGTTTCTTCACACTTCGACGTTCTCAACGTTCTTTTTTTTTCAAAGACTCCCTTCGTGTTTTGTTGTGTGCACACACATAGTTTTAAGTATACATTAAGATCTTAGTATAAGTCCTAGTATTTAGAAAACATTGTCTCTTAGTTTGTAATGTCGTTGTGTGCCTAGATGCTAGTAAATTTTAGTTAACTGAATTGATTTTTTTCTTCTCTCTCATAGACAATCCCAATCTGAAGCCTGTTTTAATTATAGTTAGTAATTAGGTAATTTTAAGGTTTAATTTAAGTTTTAATTCCCGGGGAGGAATCACAGCGACGGCTTGCACCCGATAGCTGGCCGGGCAAACCAACTAGTGGGCGGCGAAGGGCGGCTGCCGCCCTGAGCCTAGCAAGTCGTCGAAATCGGCTGTGCCGATACACTAGTGCCACCTCAGTGTGAGCACTGAATAAGAAAATAGTTCCCGACAAAATCAATACCCAACTTTCACTTTCAAGAATATTTAAATAATTATCAACAACCTCGCAACACCTTCCGACCTTCCCACTTTCCGTCTTTTAAACTCCCCCCGGTGTATTACAGTCAATAATAATTTCTTCCTAATTTTAGTCGACATGAGTCATATTTTTTGTGCCACTTAAATATCCGACGAAATATGGCAATACCAATACTGAGTATAGCCTTGTCCCAAGTTCAGTGTTTTGTGACTAGAATTTTTTAAGATTTTGATATTTGCCGGTCATTTTTCTTGTTAATTATTAAATTTTGTGATACAGAAAACACATTTTATTTATTTTATGCTTTTCAAAGGTATGTAATACTTAAGTCATGTATTTAAATTCAATAATTTGTACATAGTCCTAGTTGGGCCAAGCCCTTAATAATTACTATGAATAATCCTTATTTTGATTTAAATATTTACAAATTAATACAAGTCAAAATAATGTATACGTCGAAAGAAGTATTTGTATTTTTTTGAACGGAGAAGAGTCGTACATGGATTGTTCATATTCGTGCTTTATCTCGCCCGAAACTATCTGAGCTATTTTAGAAATGGTTATTTTATTTTAGTTTGAAAGCTTTGATAGGTATTCTAGTACCTGTATATTTTTTAGTCCAATTGTGAGTTCACTTTTAATCTTAGGTCATTTTTAGAGTATATGTTGGGTACAGTATTAATTTAATTCTCTATTCATTTAGCAATGTGACTTTAATCATTTGTTTACAAATGGTATATTGTTTTATTTTCAGAATTGTAAGTAATATATGAATTGAATAATAAGTATTATATATTTGTAGATGTCTTCAGGACGGCCCATCAAATGTGTTGTTGTAGGAGATGGTACTGTGGGAAAGACCTGTATGTTAATATCATATACCACAGACAGTTTTCCTGGAGAATATGTTCCAACAGTGTAAGTTATTAGTTTTCTTTCTTATTTAAATTAGTTTATCAATTATCATTGTAACTTTCACATCCAATATACTTAATCACCACTTACTTGTTTCTGCTTCTGATAAGTTAAGTTTATTAATTAGATTGTGCATCTAGTCTTCATTTTATTATTATAATTCACATCCAATATAACTGCCATTGATTTGTTTCTGCTTCTGATAAGTTAAGTTTATTAATTAGATTGTGCATCTAGTCTTCATTTTATTATTATAATTCACATCCAATATAACTACCATTGACTTGTTTCTGCTTGTGATTATAGTATTGTTCATTAATTAGATTGTGTATTATTATAATAATTCACATCCAATATAACTACCATTGACTTGTTTCTGCTTGTGATTATAGTATTGTTCATTAATTAGATTGTGTATTATTATAATAATTCACATCCAATATAACTACCATTGACTTGTTTCTGCTTGTGATTATAGTATTGTTCATTAATTAGATTGTGTATTATTATAATAATTCACATCCAATATAACTACCATTGACTTGTTTCTGCTTGTGATTATAGTATTGTTCATTAATTAGATTGTGTATTATTATAATAATTCACATCCAATATAACTACCATTGACTTGTTTCTGCTTGTGATTATAGTATTGTTCATTAATTAGATTGTGTATTATTATAATAATTCACATCCAATATAACTACCATTGACTTGTTTCTGCTTGTGATTATAGTATTGTTCATTAATTAGATTGTGTATTATTATAATAAATTGTTGTGTTGTTTTGGACTCTCCACATATATCTAGCAGCGAAAAACTGGTGATTTCCATATAAAAAAATTATATACCTAATTTGATTTATCAATATAATTAATTTTAGGTTTGATAATTATTCAGCACCGATGGTTGTAGACGGTGTTGCCGTATCATTAGGATTATGGGATACGGCGGGACAAGAAGATTATGATCGCCTTAGACCACTTAGTTATCCACAAACTGATGTCTTTCTTATTTGCTTCAGTGTTACTAGGTATGTTATCTTTCTTAGTTGGATCTACATATATTAGATATTCATATATTATTGCTAATTGTTTGTTTACAACTAATAACATTGTATTGTTCAACAGTCCTTCATCATTTGAAAATGTGACCTCAAAATGGTATCCAGAAATTAAACATCACTGTCCCGATGCCCCTATGATATTAGTTGGTAAATATATTTAAATCATATATTAGATCCAATTTAATTTTTATATTTTTATACATACTTATCTATATTTAATATCATTAATTTTTTTTGTTACAGAATTAGACTGACATAAGTATTATAACGTGTTGCTTGTGCTATAGTTAAATGGTATTTATAAGATAAATCATTTACATTTACAGGTACCAAAATAGATTTAAGAGACGACAGAGAAACATTAAGCCTTTTATCTGAACAAGGATTATCTCCATTGAAGAGAGAACAGGGTCAGAAATTAGCAAATAAAATACGAGCCATCAAATATATGGAATGTTCAGCTTTAACACAGCGTGGACTTAAACAGGTAATCTATCTCTTTGTACATTATATTCATTAACAACTTTTAAACAAACAATCAGTCAGTATGCTTTATAATATATTATGTCCTATTCTGATTCGTCTAAATTTATCCGTCTGAATTTCAGCATATGAGAAAAAAGTTGCTTGCATTTATACGGGACTTATTACGTCATACCGCGCGGTTAAAATCCTTTTAACCACGGTCGCCCATCAGTTATTGACGTTTTCGTACTCTGAAACAAATCAGAATAGGACATATTATATTTAACTGTAACATTTGCTATTCTCTTACTAGTATTGATACGTTAGATATGTAATAATATATTTATCTCAGTTTTCCCGCGTCAGTAGGTTTTGACTTAGACCTTTTGTCTCCCGACGTTTCGCCTGAAGATCACCAAGCATTTTCAAGGGATTAACGGAAAGCACGCGCGCGATATACGTCCGCTCACACTGAGAGCTCACCGTCAAGACGAAAAAGGTCTTAGTCAAGACCTACTGACGCGGGAAAACCGAGATAAAAATATTATAACATATTTTACCCGTGAAAACATCAAATATAACATTAGATATGTAATGTATGTATATTATAAAGATTTATTATTTCAGGTCTTTGATGAAGCTGTACGAGCTGTATTAAGACCAGAGCCACAGAAACGTCACCAGAGAAAATGTGAAATTATGTAAAGTTAATACATATATTTATATATAAATATTATGTATTATATTATATCCATGGACACAAGGTGATTTGATTATGTGATAATTTGCATTGCATTGCCCATCAAGTATATCTGTATCTATCCTTAATTCTGAATCATCTTTGCTTTTATTACATCAGATTTTACAATCGACAAATTATAATGTGTATGTATCTAAGTAACTAGGTATGTATTTCTCAATGCTAACCAAACACACACATTTTTATATAGATATATTTAATTTATTTTTAAATAAACAACAATTTAAAATTCGACTAATTTAAACCTTTTTTTGTTGAATTGTTTTGTCCTAGAGTTATCAACCAAATGGTTATATTTAATAGTGGAATAATTATTTCTATTGTGGAGCTGTGAGGTAGTCTCATGTTCTTGACTAAGTTAATAAATCCATTTTTATTAAATTTTTAATTCCATCAAGAAATGACAAATCATTGTTATCAAATTATAAATAATTGTTAGTTTTTGTTTCCAACATTTGGTAGGTTCTCAATTTTCATTTTGTCTGTCTGTCATGATAATAAATAATTAATAAAGACAAACTAGACAGGTTGGTATTTTGTTATTCTGTGAAACTACATACATTACCTAACAATATTAATTTATTGTCAATGATATATTGCTTTCATTTCAATACATTTAAATTTATTTTTATATTAACA